>JAKTVB010000021.1:0-139595 GCA_030556995.1 Pichia gijzeniarum
GCTTGACTGTGCGTGATCATGTATGTCTGTTCCTTAACGGATAGAATCCGTTACATTTTAAAGAAGAGTATTTTTTAGCTATAGGTTCAACTACTCACGTGACATATTTAATGATTGCAGGAATTTGAAACCTAGGAACAATAAAAGTTCCGATAAGCGTGAAATAGGGAAAAGGAAATAGAACATGATTGCGAGGTTCCGGTTAGACGGCAACAGTCCGAGAAACGGATCATCAAGTTGAACAATGCACTACACGTAGATGGATCATCAGGTTAAACAAGAACTTATGGGTAACCGGATGATAAAGTAAATGTATGTAATAACATAAGGATGATTATAATATAATCAGATACGGGGTCTCTCTCATCTGATTAGGGCAGTAGAAAAGAACGGATCGAACATTATTTTGTAAGATCTATGTAGAAAGGAATAAAGGGAATTGTGATATGACAAGAAATTCACCGTGTGTCTCAAATTGGTTTTTCTTATCCATTATACTGAAAACTTGATAAATTTCAAAGCATATTCACGTTCTACTTGATCACGTGACCAATGTCGTTGAATGTTTTTTGCAGTTTTGTGTAAGTTTTTTTGCTATTCATTAAATTAATCAATCGCCTTTGTCAATTAGTTCTTTCGAAACCAAATTAAAATTTCTTTTTTTCCAATTGCCGTATTTTCAGGTGGTTATTTTTTTTGTTACTTTTTCAAACGTTGTCAGCAGTTTTTTTAAGGAAGCTTTTTAGTCTTTTTTCAAGCATGTTTATCTTACTTTTAGTTACGAACAAAACGGTTTTCAGTTTGTATAAATTTATGTCCAATTTTTTGTTCTATGCTTCCTTTTCGTCTATATATTAGATGCTAAATTGAGTGACATATTAAGTAGTAAAAACTTGAACAATCAGAATAGGAAGAACAATTTTTTTTATTTCTTTTTTGTAATATTTTCAAATATATATCGAAAAAAAAATAATCTGATTACTACAGAATTTACTTTCCGTATTCTTGAAGGTATTACATTTTGTACTATTGATGATATAAATGGTTTTTCCCTAAATATTTGAAAAAATTGAATCCAAAACACCAAAACTCAGACGAGGCTGATTTCAAACTGAAAAAGAATTACGTGATGGTGTATTGCCATTGAATCATCATTCAAAAACTGTATGAGTGACATAATAAAACGTGTACAACTTGCCGTATACAGATTGTGATAATGCTTACAAACATCGGGGAGCTGGCGGCATTTATCTCGAAGTATGAAGGCACATAATAGCGTATCGCTGTTTCAACAAAAAAGCCGATAAATTTATTTCTGTCGCCTCGTTCGTTGGTTACGTCGTTTCAGCAAAAGTGCATGGAAGCGGCGCAAATGTATCCCTATTCAGCGAACTAAAAGATTAGGCAACCCCGGCACAGCCGTGCAAAATAAGCTTTGGTCCAGTGCACGTACGGCCATGCAAAAATATCAGATTTTTGCCACTTGACGTAATAACGCAAACAAGTTGCCGATACAACAACAAGCAGTTTTTGGAACATTTTGATTTACAAATTTTCAAGGTTTTCTTGAACAACAACAACAACCAAATAAATATTAAAGCCGGGACTTTGATGGTGTAGTAACGTTTCAATTTGAAGAGAAATCATAAAGACATTTTTTTTGCTACATATATATTTTTCTTAGCCTCTGACGGTAACTGCCGAAATAAATGCATGTATATAAACATTTTTAACTGGAGAGCTCAAGTAGAACCGAAAAACTCTCAGAATAGTCATTCCAAGAACGAGAGTCGCAACTAAATTCTTTCTGGAAATTGAACAAGGCCAGAAGAGTTCTGTAAAAAAAAAGAAGACAAAAAAAGAATAAGGAAAATAAAATTATGTAATGTTTTTTATTAGCATTTCTTGTCGACTCAAAATTCTTTAACGGATTTGTTTTCCATATTGTAACTTAAATGTAGGCGTCAGGCAATGTACCCTGATCAAATAATTACAAGCATTCTTTTCTGCCGAAAAATATTCCAAAAGCGGTCTCAAGCAACACTTTTTTCTTTATAAATCTACAAGCGGCAAGAGCCAAAGATTCGTAGAACATTCTGAAGCGGAATGCACGCAATCCGTAAATTTCAAGCAAGCTGCTCTTGATCGTCATGGGGCTGAATTTTTTTCCCACCTCGTATTGAAAATTTGAGATTTTTTCACGGACGCCTGAAGATTTGCACCCCTTTGTTGACTGAAGTCTTATTTTTTGTTTTTTACGGTTGACTTACCGTATTATACTTGAGTTTGATAAAGTAACTTACGTACATACACACAAATGTTTGAATATAAATAAGTGTAGTCATGTATTATTCTACTTCTATGCTGACACTTTTGCAAGTAGGCCATTGCCAATCATAGATGATAAGAATAGACGGCGCAAAAAAAGGAGGCAAGCCTGTTCAAGAGGAGGTAAAATCCAGCCAACGAAACAATAATCTTTCGACTTTTTCATTGGCAAATTTCCAAGTATGGTGTAGCGAAGCGCTTCTTTAAGCGATAATGCCGTCCAAGTGACCACTTTGGTACATTCGCCCTTGGATGCAGTTCGATAAGAAGATTCTCTCTTACGAGAGGTGAGGCTTAAACCCCACAACGTGTTCCAGCGCCCACGCTTTGCGTTGCTATTTATTGAGTTCCATGCAGCGGCTCCTGCACAGAAGCCCTCACGCATGTAAACGCAACGAGTGAGAGATCTGCACAACTTGAAATAGATCTATTTTATGGTTGTTTTTGTGTATTCATGTTCTCGAATAGCACAGGCTGCACTGCCTTTGGTTGTTTAACGGGCGGGTATTGGATCTGCTGTTACAAACAATGCAGTCCCTCCGCCAATCTCACTCTTGTGTTTATACGCTGGAAAAGTTCCGAGCACGGTAAATGGATTGAATTGCGGATGCTCGCGTATATTTACCGGCAAAGACCGTTCATCTTATAAACCAGTTACTAATACCAGATGAGCAATTACAAATAGATAACTTTTTTGTACTTAGCTACGGCAATAGGGCGGTAAACACTTGGCAGATCTTTACCCGTTTTAAGCGACTCGTGGTTTGTTGGGCGAAATCGCATTATTTTATCTAGGGCTTTCTGCAGGATGTTCTATTATCCCTTTGGGATTTAAATCGAATATACGCATTTTATCAGTTCTCCACTTAGCTGTGTACATAAATATGTCTGTTTACTTCGTCAATAGCTACTTTCCGGGCTAAGTTAAACTTATTTCCTAAAATAGACGCCTTTTTAGTTTAATAAATATATCCTCTGTTGGCAAAAATAGTCAAAGTATAAAAGTATCTTGAATTCCACTAGGGTTAATCATACATTCCGTCTTGGTTGGCTGTTTAGAAAGTTGTGGCTTTCTTTTTTCTCCTGACAATTTACTGATTATTTAATCAAAACAGTATAGCGGCACAATTTCTGCTGATAGTACCGCAAATGTTAAGCATATCAGGTACACTCCCTATGAGCAACGATTATTTTTACTTTCAGCAACAGCAACAGCAACAGCAACAGCAACAGCCACAAAAACCAGTTCAAACATTTTTTCCAATGATTTCACGACAAGCAGGTTCAGAAGCAAATGGCTTGGGACAACATGCCAATTCTACTTTTCAAGAGCATTCAAATTTCCCTAAAAAAATAGATGAGCATTTATACTACAGCAACTCAAATTACGAAGAAACCAATCAACTGAATCCAGTGACCGGGTTAAATCCTATATCAATTTTAAACTCGCAAACCCATTTAAATCATTTGCAGCACTTTTACAATCCAAAACATTTATTACCACATAATTCAGAGAACTTGC
The DNA here is from genome assembly GCA_030556995.1 of Pichia gijzeniarum. Lineage (NCBI taxonomy): Eukaryota > Fungi > Ascomycota > Pichiomycetes > Pichiales > Pichiaceae > Pichia > Pichia gijzeniarum. The sequence continues at coordinate 3,851 of JAKTVB010000021.1, forward strand.
AGCAGCAATATCATCCATCTATATATCCGCCTAGAATAGACGACTTTTTCTTCTACGGCCAACAACAATTAAACTGTCAACAATACCAACAATATCAGCAATATCAGCAACAACAACAGTATCAACAGTATCAACAGTATCAACAGCAAGCACAAGTACAATATAAACGAAAGTACAAACTATGGTCTGAAAGAGAAGACAAAATGCTGTTTGATCTGAAAAAAAATAAACAATTAAGTTGGAAAGACATAGCACTTAGATTTCCTGATAGAACATTACATGCTTGCCAGTTCAGATGGAGAAAAATAAGTACTTTTATTAATGATAATAATGAATTGAATATGGATCAATCTTATTATGAAGAAGATGTATCAGAGAAAAGCCAGGAAACAGAATGCTCTATTGTCGAGTCAAAATTCGAAGTTGAAACTGAAAATTTGATCGAAACCGATGATGGCGATAAAATTGAAAAGGCCGAAAATAACACAGCAGAAAATATCACCACCATTGGTGATAATTTGGCACGCAAAAATATCAAACTCAAGGATATTCTTAATTAGAACTAAAGAAGAAAAACGCTACACTGTGTTTTTGTTTCAATTAATGTACCAGCGATGATTTCTTTTGTTACTCTCCTGAACTTCCTTGAATTTGCGTTTCAATTTTATTGCATCTTATTGTTTTGTTGTATTTACTGTATCTTACAAAACTTTTTTGCTCCCCGCATATCAAGAACAAGTTTGATTCAAGCATTGTAAAGTTTTTTAAATAAGAATAATACACATAGATCAGGCATCTTTTAGTGTATTTTAGAGTGTATAATATCATTTACGTAATATGACATTTTGTTGAATAGCAGTGTACCATTTTCAAACAGGAATGATGCAACTCGGCTTCTGAAACTGTTCGAATAAGTTGGGTCACGTGAACTTAACTAATTCATTTTTCTGGATAAACCTAATATTGCCCTACTTAATCGCTTCAACGATTTTTACATGACGTATACACCAAAAGTTTTGTTTTATACGACTTACTGGAATCAATGTAGTTGTAACGACAGAAAGGCTTTTTATAAATGAAAAATAGTATTGAGTGAAATGATAATCTAGTACCAGGAGGTATTTAATGATAGAATAATTGACTATATAAAATAATATGTAAAGAATTATAAATAAATAAGTGAGAAAGTGAATAAATATTTTGAAACGAAGTAAACGGGAATTACTAGAATTATTTCTTTTTTTCATCCTTAACTTCCTCCTCTAATACTGGTTCAGGTAATTTGAATTCAGCTGGTGTTGCGTCAATACCTTCACCGGCTTGGTCATAAACTGATGAACCAACACTGAAGTTTCTCCAAGCTTGAGTTAATTCTAATGGTTCATAAACAACCCTTCTTTTTTCGGTATCATATCTAACTTCAGTATAACCAGTGGTTGGAAAATCTTTTCTTAATGGATGTCCCTCAAAACCGTAATCTGTCATAATTCTTCTTAAATCTGGATGACCTTCAAAAAAAATACCGTACATATCGTAAGTCTCTCTTTCAAACCAATTTGTACCTGGATATAATGGTACAAATGATGGAACTGGCCTAACTTCAGATGTATAGGTCTTAATTCTGATACGTGAATTAAATCTAACTGATAGTAAGTCATAAACAACATCAAATCTGTTGGTTCTACTTGGATAATCTGCAGCTGTAACATCCATACATGCTTTGAATTGTGTTGATGTGTGATCTCTTAGGAATGTTGCTAGTGGAATCAAGCCCGATGGTGAAGTATACACTATAAGTTCATCCTTCCAAACACTGAATTGTTGAACAAATTTTGGCATACAACCCATAATGTAAGTACCAAATTTATGAAGTTCTTCTGATTGTACCTTATACTTTTCTTTTGGATTGTGAATTGGAACATGGAGTTCCTTGATATCAGGTCTTGGTAAATCTCTTGGATTTGGTAAATCGTGGACTGTTGGTTCAGCTGATGTTGTAGCTGCTGGTCTTAAGCGTGCAACTGATGTAGAAATAAATCTAGCATTCTTAGAAACACCCGCTAATTTTCTTGCAAACATTTTTTTACACTAGTCGTTTTTGGCCTAATAACCCTTTCTACCCAATAGCAATTCTGCTAAATAGTGTTGTCGTTCATGTATGTACAATTAGCTTTTCGAGGTGAGGGGAATTCTTATAGACCTGCTGACACTTTACTACGCTGACAGTAAAAATTATTACATAATACTCTAACTCACGTGATTGAGAAGTTTTATTATTTGTATAATTCATATACTTTACATTGACAGATCTACATACTCAAATCTAGGCCAAGGTCTTCCCAGGATTGTCTGACAGAAACACCCAGCATACGAATACGACGACTTTCATCGCTAAGGGAATCTTCCGCTACTTTAATGACTTGTGATTTGTATGGAACGACCACCGGTAGGTCAAGCAAACTCATTCTTAGCATACACTTAAGCGATTGTTCTTTCAAACTTTTTTGTTTATTTTCCTTCAAGTACTTCAAGCAAAGTTCCATAATCGTATTAACGTATGGTTTTATCAATTCCTTACCTGAATCTACGGCGATAACATTGCATATGATTTGTAAAACTGAATTTATGACTTTATAATCATTGCATAATTCCACTGTATTGATTAAATTGGGCAGTAATTCATTCAAGTGGGACGTGTATAGTTCTTCCGGTAAGTAAGTAAGTATTAATGGTATCATGTAATTTAATTGAATGTTCTCTTCTTCTTTGTTGTTTAATAATATTTCCAAAATCTTTTGTTTCCACATATTTCTCAAAATCAAATTAGATACAACAAATTTATTTTTGCTTCTAACCATCATTGACATCTCCTTCTCTTTCCTATAAGCGCAAAGTAATTCGACATTCAACTCTAATCCATTTTCAGTGCATTTATTTTCGGCATGGCCATCTGAAAATTCGTTGATTGGAGTGAAAATAATTCCAATCGCAATAGATGATTGTTTAAAGTTTAATTTATTAAGTAATTCAACAAATGATTCAGTTGCATTTGAATCACATTTCATAATTAAACCATACAAACACCATACCTTTAGCTCCAGTTTATTTGAATCAGATACATCAAATAATTCAACGTATTCATTCCAGTTGAGATATTTGTTGAAAATAACGCTTAAGCCAACTAATATTTGAACTTTTGTTAACTTAGACAATTCAATTTCATTTTTGCTTAGTAATTCAACCAAATTCTTTGTAAATAATCTAATGTCAACATTTGGCTGCACTTTAATGTTTATATCCAAACCTTGTATCGCAGCCAGAATTATGGGTAAATGACTGAATGTGATACCAGCATTATCTATTCTAACATCGAAGAATGACGCACTCTCACAAGTAATGGGTAAAATATCCTTAAAAATATAAAACAATTGAATGATCAATAACTGTGCATGCTTATTATCCAATCCAACTATTAGACGGCGAGCAATTTCACTAAGATAAGTGACTTGAGTTTCATTTGTATTAGCACCTTCCTTAAATACAAACTGAAGCAAAATTGGTAAAAACTTTTTAGCCATTGAAAGAGTATTATAAGATAAGGGTAATGAAATAAATAGTGATGCTAATGATTGTAAGATTAGATCAACAGGTATATCTGAATCAGTAAAGTCAAATTTATTATGTGGCAACAAGTTGATTAACCTAACCAAAATTATTTGAACCAATGAAGAAGTTTGTGCAATTTTGATTAAATAATCTAACAATTTACATTTTCCAGATAGGCTCAAATCTTTATTGTTAACATTAATTAAAATATTGTTAATAACATACTTTATAATATTATTCTCACATTTTGTAGATTTTGAAAGTTCTGATAGTGCAGCCAATAAATCTTTTTCAATTATAATATTCAAAGCATTTAAATCTTTTAGTCCATTTTCAATCAACAAATCTCCTAGTTTCCCAATTAATACCGAACTTTCATTGTCTAATAAACCATACTCGAATCCATTTGATGAAACAATCGTTGGTGATAGAATAAGATTAACCGTCAATTGAATAGCTAACGAACGTAGCGTAGTCTCTAGTTCTGAGGATGCCAATGAAGACTGCAGTAAGTTTAAAATTTCATCACGAAATCTAACTAGATGTGAAATGAATTTAGAATTTGATGTAAAATATGATAACGCAACTAGTAACAAACGCTTATTTTTAATTTCTTCCGACGGTTGATCAGAAGAAAATAATAATGTTAATGTTTTATTCAATATGTCATCATCTTCAGTAGTGTCATTTAATGAAATTATGGCTAGTGTAAGGTAAGATTGCAAAAAGCGACGATTTCTATCGTTGATCAATAAATTCTTCGATAAATCATCAAAAACTAACAGTTTCAAATCATCGTTGAGATGAACCGAAAGGGATTTGACTGCAACCAATGCAAAGTAAAAGACTTGATCTGATTCACTTGATGAGTTTTCATAGTACGATAAAATCGATGGAATTGAGACTAATTGTGCTAATTCTTGGTTAATAACTGTGTATTTTAAAGTATTCCATGAAATTACAAAATGTTCTTGAATGGTTGAAGTTGAATATATTTTTGAGACTGATGAAATAGTTGTCAAAATATCCAACTTGACTTGTGACGAAGTTGCAGAATTAAATTTGTCAATTAAGTTTGGAAATAATTCGGATGCATAAAGGTCATTTGATGAAAATGAAGAATTTAAAGAATCTTTTAAAGAATTTACCTGAGAATCTTGCGTTTCGTTTGATGATTTGAAGGAGATTGGATAGTATCTAAACATCGTATCAAATAAATCTTCAACAAAATTAGCAATAGCTAACTTGCTTGAAATTGATTGTAAAATTTGAAAGATCAGTAAAAGATTGTTTGGATCTTTTTCATTTTGCGAAATATGAAGGAAACATTTAATAAACAAATCATTCGAGTAAACCGTCGTTGGCAGTGATGAAATGATATGGTTAAGGATCTTCAAAGCTAATGAGCGGATTGACTGTGGGTATTCCTTGGGATTATAATTGTCAACTAAAGCTTTTAATAACTCATTTGTTTTTTCATTATTATAGTATTTCATACAGATTAATGAATAAATTGAGGATAAAACGAGTTTAACGACTGGTTTATCCAATAATTTTGAAAACAAAAATGCGATCAAAACTTCAATATCCTTAGGAAATAACTTTGATGCGGGCAACTTGGCTAATACTTCTGAGAGTAAAGAGAACGTCGAAATTCTAATACCATCATTTGATGACGTGATGTAGATTTGTAATGACTGAATGAGTTCTAATAAAGTCAACGAATTATCTTGTAACAAGTCAACCAATTTGTTAACAGAATTCTGTTGAGACTTTGGGTCGGTCGATGCTATAAATTCGTTAATGTTTTCCTTATAAGACGACATGGCTAATATTGTTCCACTTGGAAAGTTGTAAGCTTACACTTGCTTTACAAGACAAATCAACGGCGTAGGAATCACAGGCCCAACATGCAGACTGTTCGCTCTCAAAATTGCCAAATGAAGAAACTGCTGTTTGCTCCTCGAATAGAATATATGTGAATGGAGGGTTACAGTAGCGCATGAACTGAATCATACTTAATATAAGGAATACTAGAGACAAAATTAAAACTTATGCCTTGAACAAGAATGTATACAGTGTAGTGTTGTTGTTTGGACAGAATGCTAAAAAAAGAAAATAAAGGCAGGGAAATAATGAAAAATAGTAGATATGAGGTAACCAATAAAGAAAAATGAATGATAGTAAGATATAAATGTATCTGTAAAAAAAAAACCCTCAATTAAATGTGGTATTAGATAATTAAGCAGCTTCCTTCTTCTTTTTTCCAAAAGAAAAGAACTTCTTCTTCTTGGGTTCAGCAACTTTTGGAGCTGGGGGAGTATAGACAGCTTGCTCAGAGTATTGCTGATTGGGTCTATTATTAGTATAAATTGGTTGTCCATATTCATCATACTGAACTTGATTCTCACCAGAAACGTTTCCATTAGCCAATGGATAATCATCTCTGACTTTCCATCCAAGCAAATGGGTTTCCAGCTGTTCATGGTAAACAGGATCACCGGTGATTGAATATTCAAAACCACGGATTGTATCCAAAGGCCTTTCATCTCTTGACCTTGTTGGATTTGAAATATCAGGATTAACGATCTTGTTTCCGAAGATATCAGTCAGGATACCATCACCGATAGAAGATGATCTGTTGTGCATATTAGCTTCTTCAAAAGGTTGCGCTTCGTTAACCGCATCAAGAATTGGATCATGGAGATTTTGGGAACGTGTTTTCATACGTCTTTCATCGTCAGCTGTAATTTTCAAGTTGATGTCATCTCCCTTTGAATCGGATCTACCATGCTTCTTTTCATCAGCGTCTTTATTTTTCTTACTAAACAAACCCATGATATACTATTTGGTGTGCCAAGCAAACAGTCAAACAAGTTATGTGTTTAACAGTAAAAGGTAGGTCTAGCTCAAGCCTAACAGATCAGAGCCAATAAACAACACCAGCCGACCACGAAAACAGAGGAGAGCAAAACCAAAAACGCGCCAAAAAGAAAAAAAAAAAGCAGGGCGTCGATCGACGCCCAACTGCGAGCGCTTTTCAAGGAAAAGTATGCTGCTTGTGTTTATAAGAACAGTTTCCCGATTGGGAACCTCCATAATGTTTGTTTACTTACTGCCTAGAATGGAATATTAATTGGTTAATTGGATCGTTTGTGATAATTCTCCAATCCAGCCTGATTAGATTCGATGTCTTTAATATGCATTGTATTTGCACTAGAACCTTACTGTTTGGGCACGTTAGAAGTTTTTACTTGCTGTTATTTGAAATAATGCTATTAAATAATAACAGTCTTTCTTCAGATGATCTACGGTTTGCCGAAAACGTGGGAAGGTTGTCTTCAACTAAAACGATAATTCAGTCAAGTGGCTGCAACATAACTTTACCCAATTATTCATGTCAACCAAAACAGAAGTATACCGATAATTTTTCAACCTTATCTTTTCAAGACTCGTTGATGACTCAGACAACAAATTCAACAACTCCGAGCACATTTTCCAATCCATCCTCACAAATACAACCACCAAATCGTTTATTAAAAATTGAATCCGATTTTGAAAGTTTGATTGAGCAGGCTGCTAATCATCTTCCTCACAATGGAAAAGAAAACCTACTCACTTCTTCTAATAAAATAGGAACCCATTACGATAACTTTAATCACAGCAGTATTATAGTCAACAACAACAATAATTATAGTACTAATATTAACGGTGGCTACCTAAATAACAATAACAGTAAATACTCAATTCACTCTTGCAGGAAAACTTCTGTAACTAGCGTAAAGAAAAATAATATTATACTTATAAACAACATGCCGTATCCTGTACAAATACAATTTCCCTCTAAAATTTCTCAGAGAAATTCACGGCACGATATTGATTCTGATAAAGAAAATGTCGATCATGAATCAGTCACTATCAATAAGAAACAAAATGTTTCAAAAATAAAGAATGCTCAGTTGAATCAACAGAGGCAAGATTACGACTTGTTACTTCAAATAATACAAAGTTATTTAGACTAGTATTTTCGAACCGTTGCCACAAAAACTGAAATTTCTCTATATAAAAAAATTTTATACCATTCTATCACAGTTACTTATTTCACACCCATGCCAATATCGCCCTCGATCTAGCATCCCATTTATTATTAACTTGATGCAAGAAAACATTATATTCACTAGTAGTGTCATACTAGTTCGCAAACAGTGTAATTGTTCGATCTTTTAATTGAATTTTTTCGATTTTTTTATTACCACTACTCGTGGTCTTTTTAGCAAGATCCTTCCAAACATGGTGCACATCGCTTTGGTTTTCGAAATCGAAAACTTCAGCATTTTGGGCTAACATGGTCGAATACCGATGTTTTTTTGTATTAGTTATATCATAATGCTCATTTTCGTACTCTTCATCCTCAAACTCGTAATCTTCGGGAACAAGGTTAACTTCATCCAATGTCAAATCGTCCAATAAATCGTTACTATCCTCAATTGTACTTGATAAATGATGATATTTTATGGATCTATGTCTGTGAAGTTTGGCTGATGGAATATGTTGAAGATCTACGCGTGGATTTTCAAATTTGAAAGTCAATGTTGAGTCACTATTATTCAACACATACAAGATGGCATTTGATGATTCTTCGTCAGCAGTGCTTCTCCCACCGTTTTCCGTATTTTTTTCTTCCACAGTGTCCCTCAGCGCTGGAGAAAGATCAAGTTCCAACTCTTTTGAATATCTTACTGATATATCATCCTCACCATTATCCATTTCTAAGATTTTTGAACATTTTTCTGTATAATTTTCACCATGATCAATTCGAAATCCTTTTGAAGAATCTTCTGATGTATTATCCCCATTAAAATGATCATCAGCATCATCACCGGCATTATCATCATGATCATCATCGTCATCACCACCATCATCACCAGTATTATCGCCATCATCGTCATAATCATCATAATCATCACCATCATCCATTTCTAATCCCAACCCCAAACAAATAGGTCGATCTTCATCAAATCCAAATAAATCTCTGTTAAACAACGCATCTGTATCGTCTTCTTCATCAAAATCAATATAATTCATGTCTTCATCTAGCCCATTAATAACTTTTCTTGAATCAGATACACATAAATCCAGTAAATCATGTTCAATATCTTCGGAAGTACCTAAAAACTCTTTGAACTTGATCCTATCCAATTTGATATCATTTACGGACTTTTCTAATGCTATTTGTTCATTAGATTTATAAAACCTTATTGATGAAGTTCTATTTCTCAAAAAAGAAAACTGTGATTCATGTGAATGATGCGATGAAATTGATTCAGCATCTGAGCTCGAATTCGAGCCAGACAGTGACTTAGATCCGGACCTTGAATTGAAACCTGACTCCAAAAATTTGATTGTATTCAGATCTTTCTTAGTGATAGTGCATGGTGAGGGAAATGGATTGCTTGGTTCTAGCAAATCAGACAAATCGAGTTTCATGGCAGACTTCGAGGTCTGTAGTTCTTCTGCAACCTTATCAATATCCTCTGCTAACAAAGTGTATGATAAAGAACTTGAGCGTGATTTATGCTTATTCTTGTCCTTTGTGGGTGACTGAAATATGTTTACGTTATTGTAATTATTCAGGTCAATAGGTGTTGTTTCAACTTTCCCCGCTTTTAAACTTTTACTTAGTGATATTGGACTGCTGTTACTTGACCAATCATGAATCAAAGTCCCTCGAATAGTACTTGGCGGATACCACGCATTAGGATCATCTGAGCAGTTTGGTTGTGTTGAAGGAATTATATTATCTTCGTCTAGGGAAAAAGCCGCCTTTGTGGGGGATGCATTTTTACTTGAGTTTCTTGAAGAGGATGATATCATATTCAGCTGCGGAGATAATGAAACAGATTTAAGCTTTTGCGATGAAGAATGGAATAACTTTATTTCTTGTACGAATGAATCATCTAAATTTTCGTTATGGTTGGGTTGTGATAATAAACTGTTGAGTGATCTCTTTTTTTTTGGCACTTTAATTTTCAAGTCCGACAACTTACCATTAAAATCAGATGTTTCAGTTATATAGTCCTTATTCTCATCCTTCTTTATATCATGCCAAACACGTAAATCCGTTAATGAACCCTTATTTTTGAGAAAATTTCTAATCGTACTGAATGCTTGTTTTGATGGAGATTTGTTATTAATTGAGTCTGGCAATGGGCAATTGGTGAAATATTGTGATTTAAGTGGTGGCATGTGATCACCGGCTTTTGACATATCTGCTGCTACCCTGAATCGAATTAGTTATGTAATGAAGGAATAAAAACTGTTCTTTTATTAGCAAGTAGCAAACGGCGCAGTACGTCATGCAATCGAGAGCAAAAAAAATAAAAATTTAAAACAAAAATAGAAAGGCTTTTACATGCATAACTCGAATTCTTTGCTAATTTTTTGCTTTACATTTTATTTAGTGCTGAAAAGAAAACTTAGGATAATAATAAAAAAAGTTAAAAAGGCATTTTTCAAGTTTTAATTATAAACAGAGGACAAAAGAAAAAGAAAATATCGGCTGGTCAAATTTATTTCTTCTTTAACATGATTTGGTAACCACCTAAACTTAGCTTTTCATTACGTTCTAAAATTGAGTTAACACGATCAGTTAAACCCCGTACAATTTCACCCATGCCTTCTTCTTTCTTTTCAAAAATAATAGATTTTTCACCATTGTCATCAAATTTCAAGTAACCTCTAATCTCTTCCCTGTAGATTAAACCACCAAAAATATTACTGACAACTGATTCGCTCAGGTCGAATCTGTTTGATAGTTTTCTTACTGAATAATTACGGATAATACCTGCATTAGCATAAGTCCAAATTTTCAATGACTGGATTTTGCATGATTGAACCAAATTTTTGTTCAAAGTTTCTAAACCAGATTCACCCTTGGAATTTGTAACAGAATTACCTGGCATCATTCCCCACACACGCAAATCACGTAATATTTTGGACGCTTTTTTCCAGTTGAATTTAACTAACTCATTATATGCTTCAAACACCGAATCCCTCGTTTCTTCAGCTGGACCTTGGAAATACTGTCTTTCAGTATATTCAAGAATACGTTTAAACGATTTTGAAATATTTTTTTTAACATTTTGAGCCTGTAACTGAGCCTCTGAGTTTGCAAATGCAATGGCACCAGGAGTTGAGCCTTGATATGATTGTAATGCCATTAATGGGACTTCGATAAATAGGGAAGAAATATAGTAAACTGCATCAACTAATTCAATATTAACATGCATGTGGAACGGCACAAATTTACCCTTTTCAGTTGCCCCACCATCAGCACTTGAGCTATTAATGTTTAAGACGTTATTATTATTGTTATTATTATTTGAGAAATAAATTCTACCTTGACCCAACAATTCTCTTGTATGTTGACTTGTAACAACTTCATTTAAAATTGTTTGTGATTCTTCATGTAAGTTTGAGCGGAAGGCTGCAAGACCTAATTGAACAATTGCACGATTGAATAATACCTGAACTCCAGGTTCTGATGTGTGAATTGTTGTTTGAACATGAGTTAAATGAAGAATGTCACGGGCACGGAAGAATTGGTTAGAAGCTGCATAATAGTAAGCTTGCATTAAAGCTGCACGCTTACGATAAACAGGTGATGAAATACCGGTTGAGAATTTATAAAGATGAGAACATAAATTGTCCATTAATGAATTGACTTTTAATGTATTGAGAGAATCTGTTGAATCGGATGAAGTAATTTTAGAAACTAATTTATTCTCATTTTCATCAGCATTGAGAGAGTTCCAAGCATTTATTTCAGACAAAACAATAAGTTGAACGGGTTTATAATAAATATTTTCCAATCTTTTTATAATAATCCGACATAACTGATCGCCATCAATTTCTGCAAACTTAATCAAACCAATAATACGAGTTAAATAGTTTTGGGTACGGACAATAACTTCATATAATTTTGAATCATCTTTCAAAAGTGAGATATATTCAGATGAGTTTGGATCAGTATATAGTAAATGAGAAGTTAATTCGTCAGACAATCTTTCGACAAAAGAACAGATAGAACCAACAATTAAGTGCTTGCCACTTGAGTTTGCAGTTGGTGGAGTTGTAATATCATCATTTGCAGGGGCAGTTTCTGTAATAATGAAAGATTCATCCAAATCTAAAATGTCCATAAGTTTATTAATATCATTCAACGCAATATTCCACTGATTAGTTGGCATAAACTGAGCCTTGTTATATAATTCATAACGTAATGAAATGGCTAGATTTAAAATTATAATTTTTTCATATGTTGATTGAGCAATTCTCAATAAATCATTAAGAGTTTTCAAATGGTCATTTAAATCAACACTCTTTTTACCACGAGTTTCAATAATTAGTTGAACTATCGGGAACAAGTTATCAAGTGAAATAGATAAAGTCTTATTTTCAGAATCTGATTCACCGTCAATCAAATCAGTTTCGTCATTGCCTGCTTCATAAGCTTCAGGATCTTTCTGGTAAAGTTCAACTTGATCCTTGTAAAGCTTAACTTCTTTCTTGATTTTTTGCTTTAAGATGTTTAAACTCTTGCTCTCACTTGCGTTAAGTTTTTTAGAACTTTCAGAAGTTGATTCGTCAGTAACTGCATCTTCTAAGATGGAGATAACTTTAATATAGTATCTTGGAATTGAAATGTGATATTGGTTATGTTTATATGCAACTTTGTAAAGCTTGTCAAATTCAGTTGCAATACGAACCCATTCTTGAACCATTGACAAGTTTTCAATGTTATCAGCTAGCACTGCAATTTCATCTAGATATTTATCCTTGGCACTTCTAACCACTTTTTTCTCGTCACCTGAATCGGAATCAGAATCAGAATTATCACCCTTGAGAAAATCCTTTTTGAGAAAGTATGAACGACCTTTTGGAGCAACTGAGGAATCGGAATCAGAACCGGAACCTGAATCTGAATCACTCCAATTATCTTCGGATTCTTCGTCTTCGTCTTCGTCATCATTGTCGCTTTTCAAAAATGCCGATTTCTTAACAGGACTAGCATCATCTTCATCAGCACTCTCTGAATCAGACATGGTTTCATCACCACTTTCATCGCTATCACCTGTAATTAAAAATTTGTTGCCAGCTTCGTTCACTTGTTCTAAGTGACGTTCGTCGTCAGAGTAGTAGAGGACTTCCTCATCAGAAGAGGAATCCGAATCATAAGAGGAGCAGAAGAACGTGGACATAGTTGTTAAAATGCTGAACCTACTCTCTTGTCTCTGGTCTGGTAAGGATCTTTCACTACCCGTAACTCGTCCGTCGACAACACGCAAATTTTCAGCTTTCAAGTTTTTCAGTTTTTCACTCTCTCTCTGAAAAGTTTGAGAACTTGCAAATTAATTTGAAAAAAAAAAAAAAAAGGCACACCGGTACACCGCACAGGAAAAGACGCGTCGGTGGGCTCGTATGAATTTCGTGCTCATCATCATCGACTCCAATCCACAGATATATCATCGTCCACAATGTAAAAATATCAGTCCGAGAATAAAAAATTGCATGCCTATCATCAATATTAAAGACTGTCCGTAGGTAAGAAGGCAATTTTAGTAACGAGTAAAATGAGCATGAGCAATCGGTAATCAATCTTGTCAAATTTAGTAAGTTACATATAGCCCGATACTTCGAGTGTATTATGTGTTGAAAATATTCAAAATTATTAACCAACATTTTCACGCTTAATTAATTCAGGTTTTATGAAATTTACGGGTTAAACATATTTTTAAGGGTTATTGAATGGAAATTCAAGTTAGCTTTAAGTTAATTCTGAATTCCGGAATTTTACAAACAAGTGACCGTAGATGATAGAACGTTACAGAATATCGTAAATATTGATCAAATGATTGTAAAATACTTGTATAAAAGGGCATTTACAAAAAGTATGCGGATATTTTCGCAATATCTGGCTTTAGCCATTCACAGCAACTGAACTACTTTTGAAGAAAAATATATTAAGGAGTTTGCATCAGCAACAAAGTCTTTCTCTTTTACAAAATGCAAGCTAAAAACTTGAAGTCTACCATGTTCAGCATAAATAGTTAAGAGTTTTTTGAATAGACGTGTATATATATAGATATAATAAATTTAATTTTTAAGACGTAATCCACTACCGTTACCGCCAATCTCACTGATCAGTGTAACTTTACACGTTTTACCCTGCCATGATTTGCCATACGCAACACCTAAAATATTCTCACGTACAGTGTCTCCAGACTTATAAATTGGAACCAAGTCACCAGCACATATCTCCCATTTACGGAACGGATCATATTCCAACGAAAATGCATCTGTTCCAATACTATCTGCCTTTGCTTGGATCTTTTTGGCTTGCTCAGCTCTATTACCACTAGGCATGATTCCTAAAAATTTGCCCGCAAAATATGATGCATGTTGATACATTTTACATTTGAATGATTGAGTCATTGCAACCTGTAATGCATTCAGATGATGCGCCGGCTGTAGTTTACACTCCGTGAAGTATGCTGCAAGCTCAAGATTTCTTTTAACTTCTGTTGGTGATAATGCACGTCTAGCTAGTTCAATTTGTAAACCCAAAATGTATTCCTTACAAATTTGCAAGACTTCCTTGCATTTCTCCTCCTCCTCTTCTGTTGTGAGTGATAATGTTGCAATAACATAAATAATCTTTCTGAAAACTTCGATTGATGATTCTAACTGATTAGATTTAAATAGCTTATAACCTTCTTGAACTAAATTTTCTAGTTCATCAAATCCTGGAACAAAGCCAACAGATTTACCACTCTCAACTAATTTTTCATTATCGCCGACTAAACCTTGTAGGTTGTTATTAATACTATCATCGTCGAATGTTAAAACATTCAATTTCGATGATGTATAAATTTCCATAAAACGCTTTCTTAGTGGTTCAAAATTTTTAATCGAAACTTGTTTATTCAATAAGTTGGCTGCAATGTCAAACTTACCAGCTGCAATGTATGCACCAGCAGTTTTGGCGTTTTTAACCCATTCCTTTAGTTCTTTAGTTAACTTCGTTGTATCAGTGCTATTCTCTTCTTCTTCAATTTCATTATCTAATTCAACATCCAATTCTTCATCACCTAAATCCCATGCATCATCATCAACATCACCAATTGAACCACTGTCATCATCAATTAAATTTTTTTCGAATGTTTTATCATGACTAGAAAATTCGTTTGAAAGATCTTTTTTGCTTTCGTTATCATCTAACTGTAAGTCCTCAAAGTTACCTGTTAAGGCTTGTTCAAAAAATGATAATTTGGCCTCACTTAATGGCCAATTTCCAATATTGTTACTGGTTGGTGAAAGAACACCAATCGGCTTAGTTGTTAGATTTGACGGTAACGAGATATCATCTAATTTGACACCTGAGTCTTGTAAGATTTTTTCGGCAATATCCTCAAGTCCATTTGATTTAGCAGTGGCATAAGCTAGAGGTGTTAAACCCGAATTCAAGAATGTTTGAATTTTACGCTCAACATCACCTAAATAAACTGAATTTGTGAACAAAGATCCAATGTCCTCTCTATTTTGTGCAATTGTCGCCATCTTAGACAATTTGTTTGAGTCACCAATGGTTAAATATAAAAATGACAGCTTATCTAATAAATGGAGCTGCTGGTAAACTAATTCAACAATTTCAATATTACCCTGAGTTAACGCCTCTTTACCTAATTTTTCCCAAATTGGTTTTAAATTAATTTTTTTAGCTTCAATCAGAGCAACATTTAAATTATGACATTCAATCGACAATTCAAATCTAGTCTCAGGATCCTGAACAAATTGTAACGCAATTTCTGGATAACCGCTTTTCTTTAAATAGGCAATAATATTTTCACCAACTAAGTTTGAATTTTTAATGATTCTCAAAACTTCATTAAATTTCTTATTAATTAGAGCTTTTTTGAACCTATATTCAGTTGGATCGATTGAAATACATTCAACATCTCCCTTTCTAGTTAAACAAAAACATTTTTCATTTGAAACTTTAACAATATACATTGTATTTTCCAAAGTTTTAATAGTACCTTTATCACCATTTAACAAAACATATTTAATATGATTTAAAGTTGAATACAGTAAAACACCAGAATCGTCCCACGAAGCAGACTTAATTCTAATAGTTTCATGCATTGACATGATGGTTTCAAATTTTTTATTGACTATTACAATGGTGTGTTTGGATAATAATGCCAAGTACTGATGGTCATTTGACCAAATTGCATATTTCGCATTATTCATTGATAAATTACCAATTTCCTTCTTTTGTTGAACGTCATATAGAACAACATTTGACGGTTTTAACAATAAGATATTACCTGGGTTCGCAGGAATTATATCCTTAACATCACTATCTAAAATGATTGATTTTGTGACGTTATTATTCAAGTCATGAATATCTAATTTATAGTTTGACTTGATATACGTAACAAATCTGTTTCTTGCGATAAAAAAAGCTGAGTTTGCCTTACCGTCACCTTTGATTGAAGGTTCCAAAGCACCAACAATTCCTTTAGGTAAATTAAAGTATGAATAAACACCGTTGTCATTGTCACCAGATTGAATTAACATAGAATTTTCACTTTGGTTATAAGAAATATTTTTAATTTTATTCCAAGGTAATGCAATTTTTTTCAACGAAATAATTGGTAATGATGATGACAACTTATCAAAATTGTATTTTTGTAGTTGATTCTCATTATTAATGAATAGCAGTTCGTCGGTTAAATGATTAATGGAAGAAGCAGGTCTTTCCCTATCCAACTTAAAAACCATTACACCAGAATCATGACACGCAGCAAACAAGTTGATATTTGGATGTGCAACGATCATCCAAAAACGATCATTTTCCCTTTTGAATTGTTTTACAGGAGATCTTGAATTTAGATCCCACGTTCTAATCGTCTTATCTTCACCAACAGAAATAATTAGATCTTCAGTTGGATGAAATAAAACACACGGAACATTGTTTGTGTGACCTCTACAGCCATCAACCTCCCAAGCTCTTGTATCACTCATCCTCCATAACTTAATTGAACGGTCGTCACCACCCGAAACAATTAAAGGTAATTCTGGATGAAATGAGGCCCAATTAACACCTTTATCGTGGCCCTCTAAAACATATTTAACGATGGCATCAGTGTTACCAAAAATATCTTGCTGGGGTGGTTGATTTGGATAATACCTATTAAATTGATCTACACCGGATGAAGAATAGTCCGGACCTGCTGAATGCTTTTTGATTAAACCAGAAATATCCCAAACTCTGACAGTTTGATCCAATGATGCTGAAACAATCAAATCTTGCTTTGGGTGAAACTGTGCACACATCACATAATGACTATGGCCGGTTAAACAGGCAACTTCTTTCCTATTTTGCCAATTCCAAATTCTGATGGTTTGATCGTCAGATGCCGACAAAATCCATGGTAACTCATGATGGAAAAAAACAGTTCTGACATAGTCCAAATGTCCAGTTAGTGTAAACATACACTTTCTGGTTTGAGTTGACCAAACTTTAATTGTGTAATCATCACCACCCGAGACAAAGATTGGTTGAGTTGGATGAAATGCAACACATCTTACTGGACCATCATGATCTTCAAAACGGTCAATTAAGGTGCCCATTCTGTAATCCCATAGTTGAATTGTCGACGAATGCAATGAAACTAAAAGCCATGGTCTCTTGGGATGAAAGGCAACACCTTTAGCCCTAGAAGACTTTGATTCGAACTGTGAATAGTGTTAGTATATGGATCATGACAAAAGCAATTGGCTGGGAACATACCTTAGTAAGCATCTTCATGATTGCGTGTACCAACAGAGCAGGCAGAGGAAGCAATCATCAACAACATCACAGCACCCATACCTTCATGAACACGTACCCTCGACAATCGTTACATTACATTACACATTCACTATATACACTCCAATTGGGCGGCACTTACGTAACACGCTGGCGCTTTCTCGGATTTCCTGCTTTGCTGGCTATCCACTCCTCTAGACTGATGAGGAAGGCCCCCACGTCGCCGATGATGTCTTTCGGAATGACAGACTTGATCTTGTAGATGGCGTGTTTGTCCTTCTTCGATTTGGACTGGGTATATGTCCATTGTTCGTTGAGAAAACGCACGAGGTTTTGCACGCAACGTAGTTGGAAATCGTCCAACTCGTCATCCTTGGTCATCAAATAGAATGCGATTAACCAAAGAAATTTGATGAAGTTGGGGAACTTGAACTGGTCTTTGACTTTAGTATCCACTTCAATTCTATATGTTTGTAAATGGTTCTCCAAACTGAGCATATTAAGAAAGTTCCCACCAATAATAATACTATCTTGTTTCGTATAAACCGAATGTATCCACGTACTCGGTAATAAAAGCAAGTCTCCAGGAAAAATATCGATGACAAACCCGTTGTTCAAATAAGCGTCGGGGACAGTGCCCTTGAGTTTTATCATATCCTTCGCAGTCAATGGTTTGAGTAATGACGGGAACCAGACGTTGTTTTGGTCATCCGAAAGACACCATTTCTTATATGCTTCTAAGTTCCTTTGGATTGGCGGAATTAGGATGAACTGTTTATGACCTGATATCGGTGAGTAGTATACGGATGTACCCGCAAAATCAATGTGGAAATCAGTGTATGAATTAGCAACAGACATCAAGATATATTTTTGAACTTTTGGTGGATGTATGTTATTCGAAATCAATAATTCTGCAAATTCTGGATCTTCAGCAAACAACTCAAGAACAATGTCTATATCCGTAACCACCTGTGGGACTACAATCTTTTTACCTAAATTTGAATCGCTGATTTCCAAACTTATAACATTTCTGATTTTGTCACGTTTGTCCTCCTGTGTTTTGAAAAATTCACACCAGCGTTGCATGTTCCACCTTGGCGAATTGTTTTGTGTCATAACATCCATTACGGGGACGTTTCTATCCTGTCCAATTAGCTCTGTGATTTCATCAATATTATATTTAGGTATATTAAAACTAAGGTTGATTTTTGGATCATAGGTAGCAGTAATGTTGGGATTAGCCCCACGAATGAGTATAGGTTTGAGTAGTTTCGTATCATTTATTATCTTTTTTAATTCAACATCTGTAAACGGCAGCTCTGGAGTTTCAACTAAATGCACCAGTTCATGTAACGGTTTCTCGGTGAAAAACGACTGAAATTGCTCAATATGCGGATGTTTGTTCAGTTCCTGAATCTTGTGGGATTCATTGAGGGCAGCGTAATCAATTCTTCGGCTAGTTCTCTGAGACCGACGGGGTTGCATTGCAAGCTGGGTATTTTGCTCGATTATCGGTTTATTATCGAAAAATCGTGATGCAAGAAGATCTGCACACTATATCGATCGTTAAATGGAAGCGTCGATCGGCTGAGCGAACAATCAGAGCGGCGCTACCGCATTTTTTTATGCATGTTGCAGTCTTTTCGTTCAGCAGCATCAATCTACCGGAGCACAATTAAGCAATGGAATATGCAGCTGCACTGTCCTGTTACACAGGATGCCTCTGCTGAAGTTTGGGCCAAAGCTTGCCACTTTATCAGGATTAACAGTATTGATTGGAATCGCATACAAATGGTATACCAAAGATGTTTTAGTAAGCACTAAAACCCGACCTGACCCTTTCATCAGCGAACTTGTAAAGAAGAAAACACTACTGATTCCCCGCTGCTCATCATATAGCACACCTACCAATGGTGACGTATCGCCGAAGTCTTTTGCTGCCTCCATGTTTTCATCGTGGGCAATGATGCCAGAGAAGCTTGTTTTGTGGATGACATTACCGGAGTATCAGCCTTTGACTATCGAAAAGGGTGCTTTAATTTACGGAATGTTCAAAGTTGAAATTGTCAGTTCGGATATGCTTGTACTAAGTTGGAAATTATATGGGTTGGCTGGATTGCACATTTTTTCCACTCATGATGGCACTGCTACTTTTGACACTATATTTTGGTCGATGAAGTCACCCAACGTTTTATTATTAACATTCCATGATGTGTATTCAAAAATTCTTACTGCAGCAGCAGTGAGGATTCAATGAAAAAAATGATGGAGTAAGTTCAGCTGTCCTTTTGAAAGGTTTTATGGTGTTATTAGGGATGTTACAACTCACTAATGCCATTAAATATTTGGATAAGCATAGTTAGCTTGTAAGCGACACAATATTTTACGTCACATTTTTTTTGCTATAAATAAAGTAGGTTCACGATTGAGTTTCCTGCTCGTGTTAGTATTCATGCATCTTCACCAGGCAATTCTACCCTTGCGAAGCCCACCAATCTCATCATTTTTGCTTGACTTTGGCCACGCTCCAAGTAATTTTTGGTATTGCAAATCATCTTTGAATAGACGGCGAAATTGTTTGTTAATGACTGGTTTTCTAGATATGCTGTTTTTACAAAAGTTTAAAAAAAGGATATGCTTTTGTTGTTTTTCAACTACATGAAAACGCCAAAATTTATTGCTAATAGAATCTGTCTCCTTTGGTTTTAATGCAGCCATTCCTGGCGCACTTTCCAATCCAGTTACCTTACTGACATCCATTTGCCGTTTGAAATCATAAGGCAAGCCATACTTATAAAGATTCAAAACGAAATCGATTTTTTCAGTGGCTTGATTTCTCAATCTCATGAATACATTTGTGTAATTAGCAATTTTCAACTGTCACACCAGTACTCAATTTCAAGTCGAATAATACATAAAATGGAACGATCAGATTGTTTATATTGCAAAGTTTGCTTTTTTTAGAAAAAAGGAAGAAAAAAAAATTGGCAAGATATTTCTTTAAGTTTTTCTTACATTTTAACTGTTTAATCTATGCCAACAAACCTGTTTGAAACCTAGTAATTAACATCATTAAGCCATCTTTTTATGTGAATTTTGCATACTTAAAGTTCTTTCAGCCTGTGTGACACAATCATATTCTTCAAGCTTTGCTTCTGCTAAAATGGATAATAACTACTTTTTATTTTGCGTGAGACGGGTAGACACGGAATCCGCCACAATTGAAATTCAGAAAAAAAATTACCATCAAGACTGATATCGAAATTAGTTCCGCAGAGGTTAATTCTTTGAGAAATTGGATTTGAGAGGTATATAAAAACGTGGTTACAAACGACGATTTCTCAAAAATACTATCGAAAAAACTTTACCAGCATTTTATTTATTTATTTGAGCCTACGAAGGTAGTCTTCAGATAAAAATAGCGTTCAAGTTCCCAAATAGAATTAGAAATAACTAGTCAAGTTAAGGAATACTAAAACATGATTTTATGTCGCCTAGCAGTCCTTAAAACAGTCCTATTTTAACTGTCAAAAAAAAAAGATAGAACACAAAAAATGGGCGTTATCTTGGATAATTGAACAACAACACCGTCAAAGAGGAGTTGCCCCTACCAAAGAATCAATTTATCTAAGCTAGATTTGATGTTTTGATACCACCAAATGAGAATTACAAATGAAAATAGACATAAGACCGCTTTTTTCAAAATAAGGTTTATTATGAATGGACAGTGATGCAATTAGAATAGACGAACACCCCTTCTAATTTCCAGAGAATGATGAAAAGAATTTATAAAAAAAAGAACGGGATGCTGCCTTTTCAGCTTTAAAGAAAAAAATAATTTCTGCACCTGTTTTGGTCCATCCAATTCGAATAGAGGCCACGATCAAGTTTTTTCAATTTCGCCGTTTCAAGAAATCCATGCCTCTTCAACTCATCCAATTGGAAATCCTATGAGATTTTCTTCTCCGAATGCATTATTAACAACTTGGGATGATATTGAGAAAGCCACGCTTTACTTATTTAATACATCCCAAATTAGGTTTTATGCTGCTGTTAGAGGATTTATACAGTTTCTTCCACAACTAAGATGGGCCTTATTTTTGTGGCGACGAAGAAAACAGATACTACATATACCGATCTGTGTGAAGAAATAATCTTTATAGCTGCAATTTCTTTTTCTTCGAACTACTTTTTGTCAGAACGTATTAGGCCCGTTCAATGGCTCCCAGCAAGGCTCCCTAGCATCTTTTATAGATCGACAAAAACAATTGTAGTTGTACAGTATCTACACGCATAATGCTTTGATTGGACGTGACGCGTTCACGTAACACTTGTGCCGCCATCTGTGCCCCCCAAAAGAATGGAGAATCCTTGACCAGGCGCCTCAACACCTACCCTGGCCGGGAACGGGAAACATGAGAAGGATCAGAGTTAGTGCTAGATAAAAGCCAGTGGTACACAGACTCTTGATGTAGAGCGCTGAACTGCAAACGACGATCGTCTTGTGCGTGTTTTCCCTTTTTTTCAGTGCATCGATTTTGTATGGAAACATTTTGGAGTTTCACTGCAACACCGTCCAGTTCTTGAAAATATCACTTCATTCACCAAACAAGATGCTAAAGAGAAACATCCACACCACCAGCAGGGCTCTCAACGGCACCATCAAGGAAGCCTTTAAGGCGGCCACGGAGATCCAACAACCGGCGAAGACGACCATTGACGAGAGGTTCATTCCATCATTTTACAATAAAACCACCTACGACCCGTTTGATTTCTCCATTTCTTCACAGAGGTACCAGAACAAGGTTACCAAAACCCAGCTTGCGCAGCATATGAAATCCGCCAGTTTCAACACTGTGGAAATCAATCCGACCGACTTCTACGTCTTACCGCATTTGCTCAGTTCCTATATGAACACCTCAGGACAAATCTTACACAGGTCCGTCACAGGTCTTTCTGCGAAGAAGCAGAAGCAAATGGCCAAGGCCATTCGGAGGGCCAGAAGTTTTGGACTAATGAGTTCTGTTGCCAAGGACGTTAGCACGTTCCCAAAGAGAGGTTCTTCTCTATAATTAATCTATAAATCCATGTAAATATAAACGTCCACATCTATAGTCCGTTGAGCACAACGTAAACGTCCGTGCCCTTCCCCCACACGCTATGTAATTTTATATCACCACCAAATAACCTACAATACGTCAGGCTGAGTGGTAACCCGTACCCCATACCTGCGATAATGTTATCATGAACTGGCGTATCAGCATTCAAGCCCAAGTCATGGGCAGCCCCCAATTCGATGTCTTTGCCTGACCTTGATGTAATGGGACTCGTAGATACCGTGGTGAAAGAATATTTCCACAATTTTTCAAGTAAGTGAGGTTTGATTCCACCACCTTGGTCACTTATCTTGATCTGCAACATTGGGACATCCTTCGAATTATCGAGTACCACCAACACATCTATTGGTTGAGGAATTTGATTTTCAATCAAAGCACGGGTGGAATTTTTCAATATTTCGTTAAGGACATACTCGATGTGGTTGCCAATGTAAGGAAATATGAGTTTATGCGACTGAACATATTCGCCTGCACTGGTTATTTCAAAACTTTTGACATTGACCGACACCTTTTCGTCGTACTTGAGGCTGGACATATCATTAACGAAATCGATGCTACGGCCCAATACGTCCAAGACGTCCAAATTCTCGTCGAGCACTCCATGCTCCTGCTTGCTCTCCGAGAGCAAAATATGGTTGTTTGCAATGAGCCGCATGAGTATCCGCTCGGACAAATGTTCATCAAGGAATTCCTTTTCGGACAATCCACCAAAGGCGAAGGAAGATCCGCGTGCCGTTTTCGACTCCTGTATCCCATTTCTCAAATCCACAACGTTATCGGTGTGCATGTCCATAATATTTTGCAATACACTCACGAATCTGTCGTTTTGGACCACTTTGAAATGCATCAAATCACGGAAGCTTAACTCGGACGTTTTAGTAGACATGAAGGTGAGCAGCTGACCATAACTTTGTAGATACGCATTCCATATCTTAGCCATATGCGGATTCATAAGTATGATGTACGGTAGGGAGCTCATACGATGCATGCGTCGGGATAGGAGGATGAGAAGACTCTGTAAGGTTTGATCTGCGTTCTGCGCCAATTGAGGAGTCTTAAGCGTTGATTTGTAGTTTGGAAGTGGCTGCTTCGAGAGTTTGTTGATTAGTCTGTTCATTGATAGCCTGACATCATGGTATGAATTGTACCTCTTAAAGATCAGCATGTTTGCCCTGTGGATGAGCAATTGGTTGCACTTACAACTGGGATGGATGCGTTTGGTTGGATATATATTTGAGTGCGGATTTAAAAAAGTATTTATAGTTTTCATGGTTTCGAGCTGGGGTGAGTGTGTGAAAAGTTGGTATATTGTGAATATAAATGAGGATGAAAATAAAAAAAATTAAAATATTAAAAAAATGAAAAAAAAAAAATAGGGAAAAAATGAAAAAAATTAGAAAAAATTAGAGTAATATTGTAGAAATAAAATTGAAGTGAAACAAAAAAAAACCAGATAAAAATTATGTATAGTTATAAATTAAATTAGTCTAACTAACTTGGGAATTAAATCATCAGTCGTAACATGTGGTACAATAAAGTAAAAAGGTGAACAAAAAGAAAGAAGGGAAAGAAAAAAGATAGTTAAATCAAGAAAAAAAGATAGTACTATTACTGTTGTGATTCGAAAACAGGTAATTTGAGGGCATGCACTCTGACGTAGGCATTTTGCCTGTTGGCCAAACCAGCGTATGCGTTATACCAAGCAATGAAAGCAACGATAACACCCAAAACACCACCTGCAACTTGACAACCATGAACTTTGGCCAAGTTGGCAATTGCCAAAAGTAGGAAAGTGATAGCAAGCAAAAAGAATAATGAAAAGAAAGCCAAAGTTGATTTCATCGTGCACAGAGTCAACATGAAGGTAAAGATTGACCAGCCAAGTAAATAGAATCCCACTGCATTTTCTAGTTCAACGGGATCTTCGTAACTTGCGGCGATATTGAACCAAGGAATTGAGATTGCACCAAAAGACATCCAAAATCCACCATATGAGGAAAGTGCAAGGGCACCAAAGGTGTTTTCAACGGACATTTCCCACATACCGGCCAATAGCTGGATCAAACCACCATAAAAAACTGCCAAACTGACAACGACCGAATCATTAGATACACCCATGGCACCTGCATTGACAAGTGAAAGCACAAAGGTTGTGAGGGCAAAGGCGGATAAACCCAAAGGAGCTGGATTGGCAAATTTGTGACTAGAAGGAGCAGTCAAACCTGGATTCAAGGTACCACCGAATGCCTCGATCAAATCATCCTTTGCAAACTTTTTGTTGCCCAAATAGACATAGTTACCATCGGAGGAAGTGACCACTTTAGAAATGAGGTGATCTGAATCTGAGTTGGAGTTGTTTGCGAACAAACCCATTGGTGAGGTGTTTGAGTTTGATGTGTTTTCAAGGTGTTCGTCTTGAGAAATTTGCTTTTCGATATCGTTAAAGTTGGACATTTTTGTTCGTTTGTTTTGTTTTGTTTCGTTGTGTTTGTTTGTGTGAATGAATTGGGAATGGTTTTTTTTGTGTTTCTGCACTTCTTCTACTAGTGTATGTCTAACTGCTTGCGATGTAGTGTAATGGTATTTGTATTTCTAGCAGGTCTGGTGAACTTGTAGCACTGGAGGGGGATATGCCTTCTTTTATAAGCTTTCGTGCCCGTCTGGCACCCCCTCAATAGAGCCGAACCCCGTCTCCACCATCTCCTCTTTCCCTCACCAGCTGCACCAGATACCGCAGGACTCCGCTTTTCAGATGCACGCCATTCTGCACCGCCACTGCAAGCACTTCCAACGCTTTGTTCGCAGAGGAGAGCTTCCGCAACCGACGCAGCGCCCGCTGCACCGCCACCAGCCCCGTGCTTTGGTTCACCACCACCGCTCCCACCGCCTGGTACAGCCGCTGCTCCTCCTCCGCCACCGCGTCCGCCCGCACCGCCACACGCACCGCCACGTCGGCGCCGGTGTCCGAGTCTGCGCCGACATCCGCGCCAGCGTCTGGTGCGTCTATTGCGCCTGGTGCACTTGCGTCGTCCACGTCGTTTGTGTCGTCCGCATTCGCGTTCCCCGCCGTCGGATCTGGCCGGTCGGTCTGATCGAGCCGATCTGGCGGACCCCGAAGCTCAAACTGATCCGACGCCGACGGATTGACCACGCGCCCCGCCGGACCTGCGGCAGCGGCAACAGCGGCAACAGCGGCGGCCGAGGCATTGGCGGACGGCCGCGTGGCGAGTACACCCGCCCGCGCCAAACACACGCCGTCGACGACGCCGACTCCGCCCTCCGCCAATACCTCGGCCCCCATGGCACACTTCCCCAGCAGCCCCAACGCACAGATGCACGCGCGCTTGAGCTCCCAGTTCACGCTCCCCACAAATATCTCCATCAGCACCTCCACCACCCCGCCGATCTCAGCCCCTGCTCCGAATTTTTCACCCTCCTCCCTATCGACACGGCTATCACCACTACCACTTTCATCTTCATTATTCGTAGTACCACTATTCTCATCATTCTCAGTACCATTCTCGCTTTCACCATCACCATCATCATCGGTATCAATATTATCAGCATCAATACTTGCGCCAAAACCAACATCGGAGCTCTCAGCCATATAATTGGCGTCAGTGCCATAATCATGATCATGATCAACATGACTATTACCATCTTCTTCGGAAACAGTATCTCTGACCCGCTTTTCACTCCCAATACCCTCTATCACACTCTCAATAGCAAAAACCCCGGCATCACTCTGTCCAATGCACCCCAACGCCCACACAGAGCATTTCGTCTCGTCCACCAAACTTCTACTGTCATTCTCCTCATTTAACCACTTCTCCTCCCATCCACCAACCTTTTTTTTCTTGCTCTTCTTACTCGTATTACTACCATTAGTCATAGCAGTGACAGTGGCACTGGTAGCAGCACTAGTAGCAGCATTGGTAGCACCAGCACCAACAGTAGGGGCGGCGGCGGCGGCAGCACCAGCGACACTAGCGGCAGCACCAACACCAGTAGCAGTACTAGAACCAGCATCAATACTAGCACCAGCACGAGCCGTAGCGGCGGCGGCAACAGCAGCAACACTAGTAGCAGTCGTCTGAGCGTTCTCCATCCCTCCATACAACTCTTCCTCATGTCCTAGTCGCACGAGTTTGAGATAGATCATCAGCACACGTACAAAATGCTCAATCATCCCCGAATTAACCACACATTCCACTCCACGTTCACTTTTGACAACCCTTTCGAACAATCCTGCGCTCGATTGGTACCCCCGTATCTTCTGGTAAATGCCCATCTCATTACTATGAACCCATTCCCGTCGGCGGTCCGCCCACTCTTCCACAATCTCCTCAATGATTCCATTGTAATGCGTATTCACATACTCCACTCCAACTTCGAACCCTATGATTTTGCTCAACAGTCCATCCCTCGAATCCCTGATTCCTCCCAACTCAGGATTAAATGAGAGCACAACCCTAACACTTTGTTCGTCAACAATGTACCCCTCCAATCCTTTGATTGCAACCTCACTTACTCGTAGACTGTAGTCATACCGTTGTCTAACCAATACTCCAACACACCACCTTTCGTTCGTGTAGTCAGCAACCTTACTACTCAATTCACCAATGATCCTCTTCGTCACTTCAATTCTAGCGCCCTCATGGCCAACACTACCAATCTTCTCCATTAGTAACCTTATTTGTCCACTATAACTTATATCCAATTCCCTAACCAAAAAAATCACCATATCTATTGCTCCACCATCTTTGCAACTATGCACAAGTTTAAATAACACACCAATAACCCCAAACTCTTCTAGCAACTTCATTCCAACAGGATGTCCACTCATCACCCCGATAAATCGAATGTACCCCCATGATAACGTCCCTAACATCCTGCGTGTACCAAATAACCCCTCCTTGACAACACTTTCGTCCTCGTCTTCTTCGATATTACTAAACATGGACACGGTGTCATGCACATCCTCGTCAACTTCTTCATCAACTCCATTGTCCCCACATAAACGTAACAACGACAATGAAATACATTTCACCATCCCACTGTCTCTCAACAATTCCACACCTTCCGGTTTCGACATGAGTAACTCGATGAGCGCAATACCGACCTCAACATATGTCTCTGCCATTCTTTTCCCAGATCTGTTATCCATACACTCCAAATCTACGACTTGCTTACACTCGGTATATCCAGGAACAGATCCATCAGACTCATACAAAACTTGAACAAACCCGGCCTTTTGCGGTTTATAAAATGAAATTAACCGCTTGAAAAATTTGCTTGTCTTCAGAGTTTCCTCAAACTTGAAATCATTCCACAAAACTCCTCTTACAAGAACAGCAATCAACCCCCAGTTCCACTCAACATATTCCTTCGTTGCATGAACATGTGTTTGCGCAATTAATGGCTTAATATCCACATCATTAGGCCTTTTTTTCAAACTTTCTAGCAAACCATCCAAAGATACGTGCTCAATCAGTGCAGATGTGAGAACAGGAATATCAACGTACGGGTACAAAGATGACAACGTCGTGCTTTTCATGAATATGCTCAACATAGCGGATTTAGAGCAATCACTTCCAAAGTTCCGCTTTCCAACCAATTGCATTTCATAATTTTGTATCTCTTCCTTTACCTTGGCATTCAATTTGGCATGTTTACGCGATTCACGTTCAATCAATCGGTTCATTTTAAAACTTATGTTATACTCAAATCTAATTTCTTTAGGTATAATCTTGTTTTTGAGGTACAATGCTTCAGATAATAACAATGCAATCCACCTGGTTGCTCTTTTATCGTTTTCAAAATTTTCAAATAGCGCCTGCAACACTTCAATTAACCCACACTGCAAACATGCTTGCAAAAACACGGCGGTAAACTGATTGACCATACTATCCTCATACTCTGGACAACACCGACCGCCCAATTTTGTCCTGATGGCAACTAGATTGAGCTCCTTATTTCCTTTTCGCTCTTTTATGAACACCTTCTCCCAATCCCACAACTCATAACTTTCATGGTTTCCAGTTAATGTGGTCAATTTACGTATACGCAACCCACCTGCAATAACACTCATGACGACAGTACGAACAATAACCTGCTCAGCGTATAATCCATTGATCAATACCCTTAGATAACGTGCATTATCTTCAAGAAACAACCCTAGTCCGGACCACGTACACAATACAATATTCAAAATACTTGTCAAGTGTTGTAGCCTGGGTGGATTCATGTGGTTCAGCGTGGTAAGAGAATTTATTGGTGGATCAAGTAATGCCGAAAGTAATAATGGAACAAAGCTAGATGATTTTAAATATTCTCTCGTTTTCGGTTTCTTCAACAATTCTAGGACCACTGGCAACCCAATTGTGGAAATATTTTTGATTGCCGTTGTAACCTGTGATGTTAAATGGCGATAAAGGTGTGTGGGGCTGAATGGTGGATCAATGAGAATTTGAACAAGAAATTTAATAACATTGCACTTGTACGCCATTTTCGCATCAAGTAATGTAACTTCACAAAGCAACTCAGTAATACTAACGGCTAGTTCAATCGATTCAAGTGTATCAATGGAAATGTTTTGAAAATTGTTGAGTTTGAGTGATATCGTAGAAATAATCGATTCAATTGCAATTACCAACACTCGGAGAGTTAAACAGCTTAATAATTTGATTCCATCAAGCTCAACCACATGCCTGATAAATTTTACACACTCAATTACATCAAGTCCTTTTTCCTCAACTAGCGTTCCCATGAGAATGTACACCAGTGGCCACCAACTGGCAACGTTCTCCTTCATACATATATCGAACTCTTCACGGATGTCTAAAATTTGTGAATACTCAGTATACGGATAACGAAAGTAATCGTCATGATGATGGTACTTAAAATACGTGTAAAATAGTGTGACCAAATCGTCATACGTGTCAATGATGTATCTCAATAACCTGTATCCGCACGCAGTTACAGACTTGTGTTTACTCATCAACATGGGCCAGATAATTGGAATCATGGAAGATATTGAAATTAATTTAAATTGACTTTTGTGCTTGCAAATGAATTCACATATCTCGTTTGTAGTTTCAACTTGTAGTTTAGGTGAATTTAAATACTTTAAATTTTCAATTAGCGTATTAAACCTCGTCTGCATGAACTTATTTGAGTCCGTAACCACTTTTGTTGGAGAGCTTTTCACCGAAGAATATCTAGTCCTTGCATCTAGGTCTAGGTTTGAGGGTAGTCTCCCTAATAATTCGAGTTGTTTCTCAATTTGAATAATTTGTTCTTGTGCATCTTGAAACTCCTGTTGCGCATGATACCTTGCACTGTTCGTAATTGACGAAGTGTTCAAAAGCTTCACAGCACCCTGTCTAAGTAGAGTATATTTTTGCAGCAATAGCCCGAGGCTTTCCCTTGGATCCATGCTGATTTACGTTCCAAACAAGATCATGAATCAAAAAGTATTTACATCAAAAAATATATCTCTACATGTAAATTTACGTAATCTATAAACAACTATTTAAGAACTTTGGAGTATTTCTCTTCAACTTCTTGTATCATCTTTTGCAATCCCACAATAACAAACTGATGAGTTAAGTTTGGAAACTTATCTCTATGCAAACCAAACCATTCTAAAGGAGGTGTAGCATTTCCTAAATCTCTCAACTGAGGCGTCTCTATGAACGGTTCCTCAAGTGCATCATATACAAACTTCTTATCACTTTCCACATCCTTCAATCTATTCTCCAAATTGACCGACTCAAGCGTTGATTCTTTGTAATCTTCTTTCTCGTTTCCTAGCTCATCGTACTCATCCGAAGTGTAGATTCTCAATGCGGTTAATCTGTTGCTTAGGGTAGTTGCATGTGAATACCACATTTGTCTAATGAAATAAACTGACCCGAGTTTCCATTTAATGTCAACTTTACCGCCAAATTTGCAGACATACTTGTACTTGACCACGTTATTATCAAAATTCTGGCTTGTTTCCATCATGATTTGTAAAGAGGGAAACACAAAAATATTGTCAGCAATTAAAGTGCTTGCCTTAGAAACGTACGACTCAATTCCATTGGCATCATCTAACACCTCTTGTGTTAGTTTACTTTTAAAGCTGGATAACGATACCGTAATATCTGCCAAATCCAAGGAAAGTTTATTTTCAATTCCGACCAAGTTGTTCTGATAAAATTTAGCACTTTGTTTACCAATCTTGATGACTAATGCCTGTGAGTCGAGTAAACTACTCGGGAAAACTTGAACTTCCAAATTTCCAATGTCAACGTCTAAATACGTTTTCAGTTTTTCTATGAGATCTAGGAAAGTCTGTGACGGAGCCAACAAATCTTGCTTACTTTCGTTGGTGGTTTCAATAAATTTATCTTTAATATTAAGTTGTGCATCGTTCAAAACTTGTCTATATGACAATTTTATATCTTGACTTATGCGTAATCCAATAGTATAAACATCAACAAAATTAGATGCGGTTAATGCAGTCATGAAAACTTTGAATGATTCCATGTTTAAGCGACTTTTCAATTTATCGTGGGTAGTCTTTGTACGCTGGTTGTAAATTGTAATATTAAACTTAATAATTTCAAGAATGAAGAAAGGATGAAAGTCAAGCAAAATTTTTGCCTCTAAGTTGCTGAAACCAAACGACAATAACACCAATGGAACAGTTAATACTTGATTACCCTGCTTCCATGAAATTGCAGACGTCATTCTACTTTTGTATACCTTCAACATACCACTCAACCTACCTCTAGATTCTAAATGAATTACATCAAATTCCATCTTCACATTATGATCCCAGTTGAGCGATTTAGTTGAAATAGCCATAAAATTCTCAATATCAATGTTTAGCTCACCTAGTGAACTACCTAAATCAACTTTTGCCGAAATTTTCGAAATGAGGGCCGACAAAACCCATGGAAATGCCGTTGTCGTTGAAACTTCACGCATCATTGACGCAAATGTCTTCTTATTGCTCGATTTGTTCTTGCGAACCAGCAGAGAGTTATTAAAGTCACTCGGCAACCATAAGTCTTTAAATAAATCTAAATCCTGGCGCTGTTGAATGTTAATAAACCCGTCAGCTTCATCTAGCCGTGCCACTGCACAAAATTTGTCTTCGCCTTCAATCGTTGACATTGTTCCATTAATTGTTAACCTACTCGCATAAATTGACCCACTAGTAACTTTAGAGTACGCATGTTTCAATTCAGATCGAATACTTTGGACAGATAAAACTGCAGACAAAAAGTCTTGATCAGTTTTAATAACCAAATGGATTTCTCCTAATGCAACTTCAGCTTCAATATTGGCCCTAGGTTCACATGTTAAAGCTAAGCGTTGCGGTTCAATCTTCAACGAGAAGTTAACATTGATTTTTTTGGATAGATGCACAAAGTCAATGCTCGTACTTGAAGCTGTCTTAGTATCGGCCATATCATTAGTACCATTATGTTTCATCATATTTCGAAACCCTTGCTTCATATCCTCTAAAACTGGGATACACAGGCATGATAACTTATTATTTGTTTCAGAAATCAAAGCACTAAAAAAAATGGAATGATTTTTCAATGCTAATACTTCATGAGAATATTTTAAAACTGCTGAGAGTCTAGGCGAATGTAAACTCAAAATTGGAACAGTGCCATCTATTTCAATATCTGGATTATAAATAAAAAATGATGCACCTGCAAATGTTAGAATACAATTTAAACTGGTATCCCTTTTATTATTTTTAAATGGAGACAGTGGTGAAGAAAGTTTTGACTGAAAATTGCTAGTTTTGGTTAACAAAATTTGGTTTTGGTTTTTCTTATGATTTATAAGCTTTTTAACGTATGAAAACTTATTTTGTAGAATGTTAATAGAAATCCACAGTGGTTCAGTAACTGACAAAATATTGGTTTGGAATTTAAAATCGATTTTCTCACCGTTAACCTCGGATCTAAAGTTTGTAACCAAGGAACTAGAATCAGTTGAATAAATCAGGTTAAATAATGGAAAATATGCACGGTTATCGCTCTGTTTTTCACTTTTTGTTGGATAAAAGGTTGACAAATTGACTCCATGTGCAGCCGATAAATACATACCCCTGGTTTGAATTTTACCGGCACCTTTAGCACACGAAACTGACGTATTTTCAAATCCTAAAATAACACCGGGTGCAATACTATTCTGATAAACATTGTCATCCTGGTTGAATAACCAACCAAAACATGCGTTTTCAGCGACAATATTAATTGAAAAAAAAGAAAGAATAGAATCAAATGTTTCTTCGATATTTACACTCTCAGTGTCGACCTTTGATTGCTGTGAGGAAGATGTCACCAATAATAATGCAATATCTCCGTATGCTTCAATTAATTCCTCTAGAATATGATGATTTAGAACAAATCGACAATAATTGGATGTAATATTGAGTCTTTGCAGTATATGATCATTGGTTTTAGAATTTACCACTTCAGCTCCTATCTGAATATCAAATAGTGTTGAGACCCCATGAGTACCGTTAAGCCCAATAGACACTCGTGATGATGGTAATGTTATTTTCCCATGTGGTGCAAATCGTTTTCGCCTGATATCATAGGTTTGAATGACAACCTTTGGCTGAATGCAATCAAAATGGAGTTTATTGTTGTTCAAGTTAAGGACAGCATATATATTTCCAAAAGATAAATTGAAGTAGATATGAAACAAATCTTTTAGTTTGTCAACTGTATTGTTATCTTTTACTTGATTGAACGACTCCGCTGTCTGTGTGTTCGAATAGTGAGAAAATAAAGACTTAAACTTATCAATTTTTCTTTGTAGGGCTTTAGTATTTTTCGTTACTGCCTCAAAATCAGATTGACCTTTAGCAATCAAATCAATCAAATTATTGTGTGCCAAGTTCATTCTTGCAACTCCACCTAGTAATGTGACCAAAAATTCATACTTCTCCTCCTCGTAATGTCCCGTGATTGAAAAATTTAACTTATCGATTGTACTTGTAACATATTCAAAAAGTAATTTATTGCTTTGAGATCCAATAAACCAGTTTGATTGATCCATTGCAAATTTTGCCAATACACCGAAACTTCCAAGTTTCAAAGAAGCATTTGAGGAAATCATTTCAAAATTAGTGAAAAACGGTGAGATCAATTCTAAATGAAAAAAAATTTTCGAAGTACTAAAAGTTGCTGAAAGGTCAAAATTGATCTTGTTAAAAATATTATTGATCAATGAATTAATCAAGCTATCATTTGATACATTTCTCGAAGAGAAATTTGGTTGAGGTACGTTTTTGGAAGAATCATCAAAGATTTTAATAAACTCTTTAATGCACACAGCGTCATGTTCAGTAAATAAAGATATTGCTCTTACCAAATAATGAGTTTCTGGCAATAAGTTGAAACTTATTGACTTATTTGAAAATAATGCGACTGTTTTACCAGACTCAAATGAGCCAGTATTCACCAAGGTAGAATTATGACTTTCACAATTTATTTCAAAAATTGCAATTCTATCAACATGAAATTCAGTTCCAAAAAATTGGTTATCACAATTCAAAGTACATGACAACATTTCTTCCGCTTTAACCATGGATGCAGTAAGATTTGTTCCTTGCCCATAAAATGTAATAATCGATTTATTCAAACCAAATGAGTGTGAATATTCATTTAGTGAAAAATTAATAGTTATCAACATAGGCGTTATAGCCTCATACCTAGCAACGTTATCCAATGACGCAGTTGATCCCATGTCATCATCACTATTACTTCTTTCCGGTAGTGTTTCTTTATATTTATGAATTACTGACTTTATGTCATCGATAAGAGGATGAAGAGTCTCCAAAACACGACTCATCCTTGTAAAATTAGTCGAAAGTGAATCTATTTTAACTGTAATATCCAATGATTTTTCTATTGGCTGATCTAATAGGGGCATGGCAACCTCTTTAACTCGCCTACTAAGATCGTCTTCATTTAAAAAAAAAGAAATTTCGGAAACATTAAATGCATTTGCAAATGGGTTAACATCAATTGAGATGTTTTTCAAAGTAATCTTAATAGTATTGAAAAAGTTAATCTTCTTTTCTTCCTCACACTCGAAAACTTGCTTAAAAATAAAATTATCTTTAGTTTTGTGGTTATCCCAAGATCTCCAACTACTAAAAATGAGTGAAACTTCGTCTTCAGCATTTTTTGGAGCTTCCCATAATTTTTCTCTAAACATTTTATTTTTTTTTAACAACCACTCACGAGGTAAATTTTGCAAAACATGTCTTAATCTAGGAATAATCATCCAATTACCATCCATTCTTATATGGTTTTTGCAAAAACCTGTAATATACGATGGTTTTGTAATACAAGGTGGGTCATGAATAATATTATAGTCGATACCACCACGAGATAACTCGTATAAGAGTTCGACGCCAGCTGCATGTTTATCCCTTTGAAATTCATTCCATGTAGTGATTGATGAATCAACTATGCTTTTCACCTGAAACACCCAATCAGTCATCCATGATATAGATTTTGGTTCAACAAAAACTGAAATGTTTTCTAAATCGACAGTAGATATTTGACGTGATTCAAAAGATTGCTTGAATAACAATCGATTAAATGTTAGTAACAGTGCATCTTTTGAATCCTTAATAAAATCTATGTTCAGCTCTTTAGCGATCGCATAAACATTCATTGCCTGCGATTTAATTAGATTAGACTTGGCAAATGCGAAAATTAGCTCCGAAATTCCTATAAACATGTAGTCACTAGAATCAAACGAGTTTGAAATTTTAAATGTAATAAGTGGACATTCAAGCTTACATCTTAAAACCATATTTTCCTCTTTAAATTTGAAAAAAGAGATAAATTGACTTTGCAAGTCATCTAGGCATGAATACATGTTAAAATCTGTCAGCTTACTAACCAAATCAACCACAATGGGGGCAATTGCTGGAGAAACGAAAACTTCTAGTTTTCCAAGTTTAACAGGCACATTACTGTATTCACAATTCGGATCCAAACCTTTGAGGATACTAAAATCTTCTAAATTAGAACTAAATTGTTTTGAATCTTCATATGATTCCTCATTATTATCATCATCAAAAGAAGATGACAAATTTGCAAATTTTTGTTGCACAAAAGTTGGAAAGCCACCTATGATCATTTCAACACTTTCATTGGTTAAAGGCAAAGGTATATTTGGAAAGTATAATGACGAAATGATTGTATTAGCGTTTTTATAATACTTTCTATCCTTTGCAAATTCAGGAATCAAAAATGGAGTTCTGTGAAAAGATGCATCATGCCTTTTCAAATGCATCGATTGTTCTTTCATGACATCAAATGCATCTTTTTTTTGAATAAAATTTTTAATTTCAAGGGAAGTATTCAATTTTAACAATTGTTTATCACCATTAAGACAAAGGACAACAATATTTTTAATTAAAATATCAAGACATGCATTATAATAGATGGTTGGTTGATCTGTGAGCCTAAAAAATAAATCAATCAAACTAATTTTAAAATAATAGTCAGAGCTCTTTATAATAATATTTATGGCTGGACACCTAAAAACAAGATTAACAATATCCATGACAGAGGCAACTGTTAATTCAAGGGAATTCTCTAGATCTTTATGACCAAAACTAAATGACATTCCCGCACGTGATAGGGCATTTAAAAATATTGGTTCTGCTTCAATATTAATGTCATCTGAATTGAAAGTCCAACGACAAAAATAGGTTGGCTCTAAAGGAGGCAATCCAAAAATTCTTATACTATGTACCGCAAGACCATCAATTAAAATTTCCGGTTGAAACTCCACCTTTGATTTTGTATTTTGAAAAATTACCGACTCATCACAATCTCCAACATATCTTCCTTTAACAGTGGAGAAATCTGCTTGTAGATCCATATAATAGTTATTATTCCTAATATCAATATCCAAATCATCGAAATGAAGAGCCAAATGCGACATACAGTCATAAAGATGGCATGGAAAAACTAAACAACCATTGTTAACACAAAACGAAAACATTAAGTCAGTTTCATTTTTCAATCTCTTTCCCTCTAGCTTAACAGGCTCTGTTTTTGTTTTAGCAAATGAGTCCCTAAACTCCAACAAATTTTGAAAATGTGTTGTATCTCCAAAATAGTTTTCTTTCAATGACATGAAATATTTAACTGCAAAACCGTAAACCTTAACTGTTGTATTATCACAAGTACAATTCATTATTATGGTATCAATAGAATCAATCTCGATGAAACTATAGTATGTATAGGAACCTTCCATTTTAAAATTGTTTGCATTACCAATTGTTTCAGTTTGAAGAAAATTTGAAAAAGTACTGGATGCCGGATGTTCAACAGACAAATCAAAATAGCTAGTTTCCAACACGTAATCAACTTTGTTAGATTTTTTATAGACGGAGGTCATCGGAATTTTCGTGCTAACATGAAGATCAGATCCTTTGAGAGTCAAATAAGTATTAATACTGCTATCTAAAGGATTGTTAATAATATTTTGTTCATTAATGTTCAAATAAATGGAATAATCGTATAGTTTCCAATTGAATCTATATATGAATGGCCTGAAAAGCTCATACGGAGTTGTCTCACCTGATGAAAAATCACTAAGCATGTCTGAAATCAAAGTTATATGCTCCCTAAGCAAGTAAATGTTTGCATTTTTGGAGATATTCTCAAATTTCCAGTCTGCCAAACTATTCCATTCTAGAGGAAATGCTACACTTGCATTTAAAATATGTTCATCGGCTTCAAATAATATATCGTGATTTAAACTTGTTGCAATCTCAGGTTTAACAAAAACTGCATTAATCTTGTTATCAATGCCCTTTTCCAAAGTTGGAATCAATGAAACCGATATATCTGTAATAGAACCTTTAGCCATTTTTAAATCAAGCCACCCAAAATGACGCAGTGTAGGAATGGTATTCTTGAGAAACATTATGTCTTTGCTTTCTTCTCTGTGAGGTATCCTGAAAACAAGATCATCATCACACTGAAGAGATAAATCAAAACTAACATACTGACGTCTCATACCGGTCTTAAGCCTTTTAAAAGGCACAGAATTTCTATAAAGTGGAGGAAACAACAATTGATGTAAACTTCCTCTTTGTTTTTCCGCCCAAGCACCATAGCAGATAGTTGTTCCTGCAACTGTAATATCTAAACCAAACATTGGTGGTAAATCCTTGTTTCCAATATCTGGATCCTCCACAAAGTCAGAAGAAATCTTTTGTTTGGGAACCAGACCTTGTGAATCATAATAGTAATTAATTTTACAAGTTTGTGATTCTATAATATTTGAATGTTTTGCGTATTCGGTATCAATCATCTTTTGCTTATCGAAATCATACATTCGGGAATCCATTTCTGAATCAGCCAAAGATACAGTTGTTAGATATCTTTCTAAACCATGCCATTCTTCTACTCCACTTTTAAAATCTTTATTTGATGTATCATCAGTTGATGCACCATTGAAAGAAAACTGAGGTTGTTCGTGCTGCTTATTAAAATGTAAATGCAATGTTTTTATACTCCTACCCAAACCGGATATCATGGAAATAAACCTTTTTGTTTTGTTTCTATTGTTTATATCACGGAATTTCTTTTCTAGAGCCTCTCTGTCCTTGAAACAAACATTTGTTTTTAAATCGACTCTCAAGTTAGATACAGTAAAGTCATAATGTGTTCTATAATAGTCCATTGGCGATCCTGGTAATGTGGCATCAATCTGCCCATTCATAGTACTAAACGAGGCAACATATAGTGAAGGAGTCGATTCATTACCTAGCACAAAAGAACCTTTAGAAATGTTGATTTCAAAAGGTAAAAAGTCTAAAAATGTTGAATCCATCACCTCTGTTGTAATTATATCACTATTTTCGTCTTGCTCATCATTATTTTCTTTCTGTTCCTTTTTGCCTATATTTCTATCATCAAATACTACGTACTCTTCATCGCCTCCAGATTTGGTTGACGGTGCTATAGTTGATGGTGTCATATACGTTGATGTGGAAAGATCCTTACGATGTTTTAGTATAGAAGAGTTCTTAATATCAGTGGCATGTTTTTTAAAATCATGGGACGTTCCTTGTGTATTAGATGAATGCTTGTGTGAATGCTTCCCATGTTTCTCTTTTTTCTGCTTCAACTCTTCTGCTTTTAAAATATTTTTAATATCATCATAAGCATTGGATCTATTGAAAACAAATACTTCCATACCAACCACATCTAGCGTGAATCGTGAAGGTAAACCTCTATTAATGGAATCATTGAGATTTTTTTCTTGAACATAAAATTGTGATTTGCGAACAAATCGTAACCAATATTTCCAGGTTATTACTGCTGTGTGTACCAAAATCAATTCATTTTTGGTCACAATTGTTGCGTTTTTAAAAAAAATTCGCCCCCCTAAAAGATTAATTTTAACAGCTTGTATAGACAATTTCGTTTTCTGTCGCCTCCATATTATGTGTGTAACTATTACTGTTACAATGTATCCGAATAGTCTATTGAAATAGAATATAAAAACTATTGCTGCAAAAAATACAATAAGCCATTCTACTAGAAAAACCCAATTCAAATTGACTGTAGAAGTAACTGATCTTGCCACAAATGAAGATGTGACATCCATAGCTTTGGATGATTCGTCGATTGATAATATGTTTTTCTGGTCTCTTCGGCTTCCTGAGCCATTTCATGTTACAAACACGGAACATCAGGTTAAAAAAACCTTCGATGAGCTGACGTAAGCGCGAAAAGGAATTTAATGAAGGGCGAAAAGCGGTGGCAAATGTATATTGCATTTCCTAAGGCGTCTTGAGTTGACCTTAGGAAATTCATTTTATAAAGTTAATATCTGTAAGTAGAAATGTCCAGTGATCCTTTTCAAAAACCTCAAAAAGACTTTACAGAAACATTGAACCAGCAGTTCGTTCAGATCGATGAATTGAGCAAATCAGATTACAAAAGTGCGTTGGACAAGCTTCTATTATTGGAGAAGCAAACAAGACAAGCTTCTGATGGAAATTCATCCAAGAGGATCATGATAAAGCTAGTAGATATATTGGTGAAAGCAAAAGATTGGGAATTGTTAGATGAACAAGTTACTTCCTTGTGTAAAAAGCATGGTCAAGCAAAAGATTCAATACAAATTTTAGTACAGGAAGTGATTAAAAATCTCGATGCCATCAAGGACCTCGACACCAAACTAAATACCATTGAAACTATTAGGGTTGTTACAGAAAACAAGATTTTTGTTGAAATTGAGAGAGCCAAGGCTACGAAGATTTTGAGTGATATTTTGTTGAATGAAAAGAATGATTTAGATAAAGCATGTGAAGTATTATCTGAATTACAGGTTGAAACTTACGCATCGATGGAAATGGAAGATAAAATTCAGTTTATTCTCGATCAAATGTCATTAAATAATTTGAAGGGTGACTTCCAGTTTTCTAAAATTTTATCTAGAAAGATTCTAATTAGAACGCTAGAAAAGTATGCCGATCTTAAATTAAGGTATTATCAGTTGATTACCGAAATTGCACTTTTTGAAAACGATTATGAAAATATAGTAAAGTATACTATGAATATTTATAACATTCCAAAAGTACAAGGAAACACTGAAGAGGCTTTAAAGTATTTGAAGCAAATTGCAATTTTTGTTGTTTTGACTCCTTATTCGAACTTGCAAAATGATCTTATATTTAGGGTAGCAGTTGATAAAAATCTAGCCAAGTTATCCATAGAGGAAAAATTAATTAAAATATTTACTACAAAAGAATTGATCAGTTGGAAATCATTTAATGAAAACATTGTTTCAAAACTATTACAAGAAAAAATCTTCGATCAAAAAATAGAAAAGGGCAAGCTCTATTTAGAAGATTTGAAGAAGAGAGTTACTGAATTAAACCTAAGGGTTATATCAATTTACTATTCAAATATCAAATTAGATAGACTATGTGAATTACTAGAATTGAACCAATTACAAACAGAAACATTCATTATAGATTTGGTTAATAAGGGTGACTTGTATGCCAAGATTAATAGACCTTTCAAAGTTGTTACGTTCATAAAGCCAAAGAGCGAAAATGAATTATTGAACGAATGGAGTGGTAATATTGATAAATTGTTAGAAAGTATAGAAACTATCGAACATTTAATCAACAAAGAGGAAATGATTCATGCTTCTGCTAAATAATTTATAAATTTGTATGTATTCTAAACGTTTTATACATCAATAATTATCCCTAATATCGATTTCCATCATTATTTTCTAAGTGTGATTCATGTCCTTCAAAAACACGTTCACCCTCTTCATGCTGCTGCTCCTGTTCCTGTTCCTGCTCTTTCCTACGACGTGCACTCTCTATTAAATTGTTCCATCTTTCCTTTAATTTGACAATTTGGTTTTCCATGTGTAATTTTTCCCTTTCCAAAGTTGAGATACGATGATGCAAATCATCTACCATCTGTAAAATAGAGGCATCAGTAATTTGGTCTATTTTTTTCCACTTTTTATTAGTTTCCATACCGGATTCAACATCTTTTACCACACCAACAATATCCTTAATGGCTTGTTGCTCTGCTATCATCTCACTATAGTATAACATGTTCAATTTTGTTAAATACTCATTCCGAAGTTTTAAATCGTCGGATCCTTTGAAATTAAGTAATTGCAATAAATGCTCAGTTTGATTGATTTCCTCCTTATTTATCATTGGAACTTTATAGGACTTTGTGTTCGTAGGTACATCAGACAACCTTATCCTTAAATTTTTTAGTAAAGAAGTTTCGATTTCGGCAAGAGTTGAATTGAACATCTGTATTGATGCGTTCTCTAAGCTGTGGCTTTTTTGTGATGTCGATGCACCAGAGTGCCCAGGTGATGACACAGCAGCCTCCCCTTGTTTTCTATTATCTGCCTCTGCATTCTTGATCACTGATTGAAGTTGGTCTATGCGTGAAGTTATTTGATTTTTGAGTACCAACAAGGCATCAATTGCGCCAAATTCATCGTGTGCATTCTTTTGCAGCAATCTTGTGACCAACAAATTCAGTTTAGTGATTGCATTGTTGTGATGGTGAATTGCTGAAACGTAGTCACCGTCATGCGTTGCACGCTCAGCATCTTGTTCAGATTGGTAAACCTGCGAAATAAAATGTAGTTGTTAGTATTGATGTTACAGCTGTGAAGAAAGAAAAAACGAAAAGGACAAAAGTGTAAAATGAATAGTACTTTTACATACCTCTACTAAACCCTGTTGCATTTCAATGATTCAAAAGACAGATTCAATGCAGCGTAAAACCTAGCATTTAGTACTTTCCCATAACGTAAAATGTATGGGGTAGAAATGTTAGAAAATAAAGGAAGATCCAGTTTGCATGTGCTGACGTAATAATTGCACCGGCGTAGTGGAATGATCCGGAAGCGACATGAATGTGCCCGTGGAGGGATACAATAATCGAAGACTGGGCGCTTGAGCTTGCAGTATTGAGTTTGCCGAAAGAAAGGTGATTATCCTAGGTAAACACTCGTTAGAGAGAGCAATTGTATCAGACGATTGAGGCGTTTTTGTTTTGTTTGTTTGTATTTTTACGGTGTTTTTCAACTTATTAGGTGAAATTGCACGTCTCCTTCCGTCCTTTCTTGTTTAATTTTAGTATTCAACTAGCATAATTTGTCAACACAGGTGGTCGACTAAAGTTTTTTTTTCTCCTTTTTTTTCTCTTGAATTGCATGAAGATATATTTTTCAGAATGGTAGAAGATTCTGTTGAACTCAAATTAGCGGATAATAATATCGATATTGATGAATTTTGGGAACTTGCCAATGAGTTACTATATACGAAGGTTTTCTACGATTCAGATACCAAGGAATATTTTACTAAACATTATAGGAACGAATACACAGAAAGTAAACATGCAAATGGAAAGGGCAAAGATGATGACAAAGAATATGATTTGGAAATATGTACGGAGGATGAAATAAATACTTTGCTCGTCAGTTTTATTGCATTAGTTGCTAAATATAGTGATCCATTAACGAATCAGCTTGGGGAAGATGAGTTTTATGATGCCGTTGCAGAATATATAATGCATTTCAAATATTATCAATCGCACGTGGAATTTTGTATACGAAAGATGCTATCGTTATTAATGTACTCAGTTGATCGCAATTTGCACAATTTGAGTTTGAATGTTGATGAGCTGAATGAGGAAATTAAAGACAACGTTAATGAAACGATTGATACTAATGAAAAAATGATTAGAATTATCGGTTGGATTTTCCACAAGCACTATGTTCATTATAAAAAGGAACTGTTAAATACTTTAAGGGATTATTGTGGGTTCACGGCATTTTGTAAAGTCCTGAAAAATTACATCGAAGTTTCTAAAACTGTCAAAGATGGTTCCGATATTTTTGGGGATACGTATAAGAATTATTTACAGTTGACATTTGATCTTTGTAAAAATTATCAGTTTACCAATGAGCTTTCATTTGTGCACAGAGAAGATTTGATATTTTTATTTGAAAGATTAAAAATTGAGACCCGAGCTGAAAACGAAATCAATTTTCTAAAATTTAGATTGCTATTAGTGTTGAATGAACAGTATATGTTTGATTGTGGCTTGAAGATTTATTGTGATCATGAAAAAGTTAACTACGTTTTTGATTCAATGTTGACGAAGGTTGAACTTTTTCAAAAATACGGTGAAATTTTGATTTTAAATTTTAATAGGGAAATGGATAATGTGGACCAGGTTCTAATGTTGAAATTTCTTTACGTTGTATTTTCCAATGAGGTCACTAATCAATTGGTGTATTTAAACGACTTGAAAGTTATTGTTGATATTATCATCAGACAATTATTTGACCTACAAATAAATGTATCTGAGTATTTGGTAAACATTTATCTACGTGTTTTAACATGTATACTCACCAGCACCGAACTGAAAAGTCAGAATTATAAAGAAAAAGAATTGTT
This sequence comes from Pichia gijzeniarum, assembly GCA_030556995.1. Lineage (NCBI taxonomy): Eukaryota > Fungi > Ascomycota > Pichiomycetes > Pichiales > Pichiaceae > Pichia > Pichia gijzeniarum. The sequence goes on from JAKTVB010000021.1 coordinate 47,478, forward strand.
AGAGGTATTAGACTATATTTTGACATCTGAGAATACACCGAAGAAAACGAAACTATTGGGTGAAAAATGTAGAGAATGTGAATTTTTCAGCAAAGAGACCCGTTCAACAGAGATGTTACCGAATGTAAAATCTTTGAACTTGGCAAACGACAAGGATAAATCATCATCATGTCCGGATTTGTCCAAAGGATCCACCACAGGCCACGGCAATCACAGAAACAATTATCAGCCAAGCCATTTACTCAACCATTTGAAGTTGAAGAATGTTACAAGATCACCATCAGGGCATCATATAATTTCACCACATCGTGCAGTACAGCAGTTGGACCATGGGATTCTGCATTTGAAAAATCAAATTACACATCATTTACATACCACGGATGGAGGCTCAGTATCAACATCAGCACCACCATCAGCACCACCATCAGCACCACCATCAACATCCATTGCCCCACCGCCGCCAACATCACGGATGCAAACAAAAATCCCGGATTCCAATAATAGCACGCCTCCCCGCCCTCCTCCATCGAGACCATATCTACGAAAGCAGAATTTGTCAGCGAACGATGTTTCCAAAATATCATCGGCACAAGGCAACTGCGGTAAAACAGGGCTGCCTCTATCTTTGCTAGCAATGACAAGAGCGAGCCGCGGTTCGTTTGATAACAACTGCAAGACCGATAACGATAAGAGCAGCACCGCAAGCAAGGATTCCGCAGCCTCGACACCACCTAAACTTCCTCCGCCCAGATTGGCAGCGTCACGACAGGGATCGGTTACACCCTCGGTTGCCAGTGGCAGTGACGGGAAGCAGGAGCTGTACGGTGTGCCACACAGAGTGGAGAGCACAAGCAGTTTTGTGTCGATGGCCTCTTATCGCAGCGTCAACAGCGCCAGCAGTGTCGGCAGCGACACCGCCAGTGCTTCGGGCACCACCTCGACCGCAGCCACAGCCACTGCCACTGCTACACTTACGACCACGGGCAGCGCCAAACAGCGGGCGCAGGTCGCCAGTATGCCTGCTGCCGAGAACGGTATTTTGCGTACCAGCCGCCTGAAGAAAGCACCGCCGCCGCCGCCGCCATCCTCGGCTCCACCGGCTCAGTCGGCCGCTTCAGCACCATTCCGGGCATGAGATACGAACAGGGCGGGACCGCCGTGGGAGACCGTGTGCAGCTGGCAAAAAAAAAATGGCCAGAAAAATAGCAAACACAGAAGACATGTACACGAGTGCACGCGCTCCCGCGCCGGCAACTGCCCAAAACGGCGATTCCCGCAATAGCCGCCCAGGCGCGCGACGGTTACGTAAGCTGCAGGGGGTGCGCGTCGTCGTTTCCCCACGCGCTCACACCGCTGTGCATTTTTCACTCGGCTTTCCCGCTGAGACTTTCCACTAATTTTACATTTTCTTTGACTCACACACACAGCTCTGATATCTGGTTTGCCTCATTCGGATCGGTCTGCTTCTTGCCCCATTTCGATTCGAAAGATCCTTTTTTCCCATCTATCCGCTGTTTTCTTTGCTTTACGCTGCTTTAATGTTTAGGTTTCAAAATCGTCTGGTGAAGCTATCGAAGATGTCACACTCCACCCTTGCTGAGATCGCTAAGACCGATTTCAAGCCCGCTGCTAGGCTGCTGGACAGCGATCTAAACCCCCATGCCTTGGTTGCCAAGTATGCCGTCCGTGGTAGAATTCCAACCATGGCAGAGAAATTGAAGGGCACTTTGAAAAACGATCCAGACGCTCTACCCTTCGATAAAATTATTTCAGCCAATATAGGTAATCCCCAGCAACTGGATCAAAAGCCAATCACATTTTACAGGCAAGTTTTGGCATTGATCGAATATCCCGATATTCTGAAAAGTGACTATGCCACTAAGATTTTCCCCGACGATGCAATTGAAAGAGCTAAAGAAATTATGGATAACTTGGTCTCCGTTGGTGCTTATTCTCATTCCAAGGGTGTCCTGTATTTCAGAGAAACCGTCGCTAAATATATCGCCAACAGAGACAAATATTCTGCCGATCCCAATGATATCTTTCTAACTGCAGGTGCATCCTCTGCTGTCAACTACTTGTTAAATCTATTGTCCGATGGCCCAAAGACCGGGTTTTTAATCCCAATCCCGCAATATCCGCTATATACAGCATCCTTGGCGTTGAACAATACAACTGTCTTACCATACTACCTAAATGAAGCTGACCAATGGTCTGTTTCTGCAACCGAAATGGAAAAAGTTATTATCGATGCAAAGGCAAACGGTGTTGAACCAAGGTGTGTTGTCTTAATTAACCCGGGCAACCCAACCGGTGCAATTTTAACCGAAGAAGGTATTGCGGAAATTTTGAATCTCGCAGCGAAATACGGTTTGGTCATCATTGCCGATGAAGTCTATCAGGAAAACGTTTACACTGGCGAATTTGTTTCAGTAAAGAAGGTGTTGAGAGATCTACAGAAAATCGATGGTAAAAAATACGCCAATGTCCAATTAGCCTCATTGCATTCCACTTCAAAAGGTATGATCGGGGAATGTGGTCAGAGAGGTGGCTACATGGAAGTTGTGGGATTTGACGAAACCGTCTTGGCGCAAATTTTAAAATTGGCCTCCATTTCACTTTGTCCACCAGTTGTTGGTCAAGCTTTGGTCTCATTGATGGTTAACCCACCACACGAATCTCATTCGTCACACGGTCCTTTCCATCTCGAAAAATCGGAAATTTTTAACGCATTGAAGAAAAGATCCCATGAACTATATCTGGCATTCAATCAAATGGAAGGTATTTCTTGTCAGGAACCACAGGGTGCAATGTATTGTTTCCCTTCAATCACCATTTCAGAAAAGGCTAAGGCTGCAGCTGAAAAAGTGGGTATGGCTCCTGATGAATTCTATTGTGCTAAACTGTTGGAAAGCACCGGTATTTGTACCGTTCCAGGTAGTGGTTTTGGTCAGCTTCCAGGCACGTGGCATTTAAGAACAACGTTCTTGGCCCCAGGCACAGAATGGATTGATGATTGGAAATTGTTCCATTCTAAGTTCATGAAAGAATACAAGGACTAATTATTATTCAATTTATAAACTTTCTACGTCTATTTGTATACTAACTAACTAATCACTGATTTTTCTTGATCGTATCAACCTCCTCATGCTCATAAACGTCGATGCTACCGACTATGGCCATGGATATCCAAACAGGTAACCACGTGAAACATACAAGCATCCACGTCCAACACTGCACCCTCTTATATCCCGTTATCAGCCCAACAAAGAGCTTAACTGGACCTTGCACGAAGACATTGACATCTCTATCCCCGACAAAATCGATCACGTTTTGAATCTCCCTCTGCAATAGCGGATAGTCGAAATATTGAACCAAGTTACGAATCCGATCAAGGTCGAGGTGGACGTTGTAGAGTGCCCCGAAAACTATTAACCACAACGCAGGACAACTGAGAAATAAGAACAGACTGTTCAACATTCTTCCCCTAAATGTGGAGTTTTGCGAATATTGGACAAAGCACAGCGGTGATGCGCAGAGGGCAATGACAAACGATAGCGGAAAATTCAATACCATCAGACCGACTAGCGTGTACCCCAAGTAAAAAAGTGCCATCATGCTCAAACCTCGTGCAAAGTCGGAATGTATCTTTACTTTGCGAACGAGTAAGAACACGGTTGGGAAACTTGAAATGCAAAATAACGGTAAAATAAACCACTTGTACGCCCAAAGGCCGTCATCAAACTCCACTCCGCTATTGTAGATGATTCCGGACGTGAAAAGCGAAAAAAATCCACAGAATGAAATGCACATGATTGCAACCAAACATGAAATTGCCAATGGCACTGTCCGGAAACTTAAGCTTTTTTGCATTTTCTGAATAACGTCACCGGAGGATTCAAGCCCACCTAAGCATGCATTAACTGATGCAATGACAAATGCTCCAGCCGCCAATGCACCACCTGGTAGATACATGCCGATCGAAACGAAAATCCTTGGGCCAAGCAATAAGTAGAAAAAAAAGCTTTGATGAAATTTTTCAAGTAAGTTATTGACACTTCTGAATGTGCTTTCCACAACCCTACCAAGCGATGTAATGTCATGCAATTTTTCACCTCTTGCACGAATCGTCAACGCCTGGATGTTCCAACCACTAAAACTTTGCGCATCTCCAAATCCAGCTACGCCTGCACTTGCAATCTGGAAAATACCCATAATTAAGGAATTCAATCTACTGTAGTAATCGTTTGTCCACAACTGACCAAATGGAGTGCCATTGACGCTAATTTTGAAAGCTTCGTTTTCAGCAATATGAATGACTGTATTAACCAAATCAAGGTTTGGTAATTGTCCATTCACACCCGTGTAGTCAACTTCAAGGTATCCAACATAATCACTCGATGATGGACAATCAAGGATAATGGCAGATTCTATACTACCACCTGTATTATCCAATGATGTGTGATATGCATCAACCCAGTTCCTTAAAACCGATTCACCATCCTCAGGGAACACAATTATGATATTCTTGGCCCAGATTGATAATCTGTGGAAATATTTCGCCAAACCTAGGCTCAATGCAACCGCTCCCACATTCAGCTGTTCATCCTTATTAAACCAAGGTGCAGCTAGTACCATAGCCTCCGTGTCATCACCCTTAGGTGCATGATAAATTGCGTATAGTGTAGGCTTTTCAATTCCCGTTTCTGGATCAATATATTCAAGAATACCAGTTTTGTATCCTATTGTGGTCAGTAAATTATCCAATACACGGTTTCTCTCATTCAACGGATAATTCATCATTTCAATAATTTCATTTCTATATCCACGAACATAGTTCCATTCACTTTCTCGAAAAAAGGAATGTGCTTGAGATGGCATGAGCGCATTTTCACTAATGTACGTACGTCTGGACTGTCCATCCATTGGTAAAATAAATATAAATGCAATTGACAAGAAAGTCAACATCAAAGATATACGTGGTAACAATCGTACCAACCTATAAAGACCGCCGGACTTCACTAGTCTCCTCTGGATGACTTCCAGAAGTGCCATTTCGCTCCTTGTCTTGTCTCAATACCTGTGGAATCCTCAGATTTGTCCACTTGCAATTTGCAAAACAGTAATGCATTAGTGTCTACTTGTCAACTTCTCCAGATACCTTGCCAGACCCTAAGAACTCGCGTTTGCCGAAATTTGACATTGCCGCACTATAAAACTAGAATATTTACGAGAAATCTATATAAGATGTGTATGTCAAAATATTAAACAACACAAAAGGTATAAAGGAAGAAAAATCATGATGTAAAAAAGAGTTATCCAGAGAAAGTAATAGAGAAGGAGAAAAAGTATAGGCTCAATCATGTTACTCAGCGGTTTCATTGCTGTCCTCGACATGATTATTTTCATTATTATCACCATTACTATTCAACTCACTGGCTTCGCTAACATTAGCACTGCTACTAACTCTGGACGTCGAGTTTCCAAAAAGCGAAACTTCTCTCGTTTCAACACCATTTGCAGTCCTTCTACTTTCAACTCCTAAAGGTGGGAAAAATCCAGGAAATTGTGGAGTAGTTCTTGCAACTCTTCTAACAATAGGCATACTTGAATTATTACTATTGTTGAGAGAACGGCCACCCTGATTTTCGTTGCCCCTAGCAGATAATGAAGATATTATGTCACGAATAAAATTAACTAGACTTTGACGATTTGAACTATTAGTGTTATTGGTTGTGGGTGAAGTAATTGTGGAATCATTAGAATTTGGTTGGACTCTTCTCAGTGTTGCTAATCTGTCTAAAATATTTGAACCATCATTTGATAATACTGTATTTAAAGAATTTAAATTATTTTGAGTTGTGGTTTCGGTTATTATATTTGTATTATCAGGAGCATCTTCGTCTGATAAACTAAAGGTCATCAGTCTATTGTTAAAATTATCAATTAAAGGTCTACTATTACTAATAATTCTTGCTAAATTTGGTAAGGTAATCGTAATATATCTAGAATCTCCATTTTCTGTTTCCATCAAATTTGGAAGTTTCTCTCTACAAAGAGGACAACTGCTATTGTTTTTAAACCATTCACTCAAACATGAAGCACCAAAAATGTGACCACATTTCATTACAACTGGATAATGAGTGTAAATTTTAGATTTAGCGTTTTCATTTGGTTTAGAATTATTTTCATTATCAGCTGTTGGTGTACCAATTATTGGGATGGCGATAGCATCATTTGCTTTCGATTTTTTGTTCGATTCGTTATCTGGCTTATCATTGTCGCCTTCAGTTTCAGGAGACTTTCTTTTTTTACTAGAGGTATCCTCAGTTTCAATTTCTTTATCGATGTAAGTATCATAACAAATCGGGCATTCTAATTGGTTCTCTGCTAAATCTTTAACTTTTACAACTTTTAAGTTTTCAAATGTTTCTTTTGATACACCAGCAGATTTTTTCAAGGTAACGGCAATTGTCCTTAGCGCAATTTCTGTTGCTAATCTGACCAAAACACTGACATTTTCCTCATTTGTTTCGTCTATGCTTGGCACATATAATAGTAACGAGCCACTATTTCCCTCATTTGAACCATTTGTCCCTCCGTAAACATAATTAACTGTAAGTATAATATTTCTTGATTCCACAGGTGATGTTTGTTGTAATAATGTGTTTGCTTCAGAAGAGCTATTGTTGTTATTAGCATTATTAGTACTATCGTTATTAGTACTATCGTTATTAATATTGTTAACATTATTGCTATTATTATTATTATTCAATGTTGTGCTTGTTGGGATTAAAGGTGATGCGGTTGTGAAAGTACTATTACTGCGGTTTTGATCATCATTCAATCTGTAGACTCTTTCAAAGACTCTTTGAAGTGGAACCAAAAGTCTCGAGGTTGGCTGAACTTCATCGTTATAAATACCATTGCTGGAAACGTCAAAAGCAGGAAAATCCAAACCTCGTATACCCCTACCAGCAGTGGCTGTAAGAGTTGCAGCATCACTATCAATAGTATTTGTAGCTGGAACATTTCCATTGTTTGTGGTCGGAGAAAAATTTGAATAGGATTGTGGTAATGGTAATGGATGTGGCGGTTGAGGCCGGAACTGAGGTTGCCTTTGTTGCTGTTGTTGAAACTGAGATTGACCAGAATCAATTTCAGTATCATTATTGTTGTCGTCATTATTATTATTATCATTATTATTATCATTGTCGTCATTGTTATTATTATTATTACTGTCGTCATTATTATTGTTATTAATACTAATATTATTATTATTATTATTAGTGCTATTATTGCTATCACTATTAGTATTGTCATTATGACTATTTGAATTAAATGTTGAGCTATTTCGAAACATTTCAGCGACAGTCAGTAGAGAAGCACTTGTAATTGTATTTGTATTGTTTATCGGCTGGCCTACCTCTATCACCAACATTTGAGAGTTGCCTCCTCTGTACTGGATCAAGATGGGCGGCAATCTGTAGCTCCCATTTGCGGTTGTGGAGATTCCAGCCTGCTGCAGAGCGTTTTGACGTGTGATAGAGACGTTATCGTAAATTTGCGCCTGCTCTTGTGTAGACATGCTTGTTCCTATCTGAAACAGCGGTGTGGCGAAATAGCCAGAAGCAAACAGGGAAGCAAAAGAGCACCTCCTGGCTTGCGATTCATCCAGATTTACTGATTGGAGTGTGAGGGTAATTGATTATTCATCATTGGGACACTCGCCGCAGAAAGAGTTTTGCACAATGACGACATGTCCGCTGCCCAAAGAAGAATCTCAGTGTCTGCCTTCTGTTTCAAGTGCTGTTCCGGCAAGTGTGACAGTTTGGGCAGTTTGCAAAGGCTCGGGAGTATCGTGCTCGATTCTTGAGTGCCTTGTTGTACCTCATTATCATGGAACATGAACCTGAATTATCAGATAACCTTTTAAAACTTTCTGAGCTATTCCCTGATATTGCGTTGAACCACATTGTGCAAATACTTAAACTTTCTAACAATGATTTTGACTTTTCGGTGGAACAGCTGTTAAACTATGACTATATTCATGAACATTTGGAACTGCTGACTACTGAGGAAAAACAACTGGCAGAGTCCGACTGGGTTGTTTTAGAACAGAAGAAAAAAAATGAATATCACAATGAGAAGAATATAGACAACAAAATTGGTACCAAAAAAACTAAAGTAGATTGTTTAGAAACAAAACTGTTGTCTAGTTCTGCCATTTCATCGTTAGAATCACAATCGGTATATTGTAACTTTGATTCTAGTTCAGCGACGACGTTATCTAATGCAATGGATTCTTTGAAATTGCAAGAACTGGTTGCAAGCATAGAGTTACAAGAATTTATTATGGAATTGCTGAAAATTGAGGAAGAACATGGTCATTTAGTGGGTTGGTATCTTAAAAGAAACTCAAATGATAAATTAAATACTGTTTATGATATAATGCTGAATTTTAATCCTAACTTGCCAGCAGAAATGCAATCACGTGATACAATAAACACAATTTCTTTAAAAGATTTATGTTTGACCACTGACTGTGATGGTAGTAAAAGTATTTCCATGTCGGAAATAATTAAACTAAATGTGAAAAATTTCAGTGTTTCAAAAGAAGATGATTCATGGAATGAGTTACAGCTATTTATTAAAAAAAATCCACAGTTGGATTTACCACAGAAATTTTACATGCTTGCCTTCAATTGGTTTAATAAGGATATTGATAAGGTCTTAGGCGTTGCGATTGAATTGATCGATTGCTTTGGTGAATATCCCAAAACGAAAAGTTCCAGTACAAACTTCAAACTTAATGTCGAGTGTTCACAAATACTTGATGATGTGCCAAACGATAATTTTGAAGTGTATAATTCTCGCAATGGAGAAGGTTGGATTTCTATTAACGCAACACCTGATACTGCATTGAAGAATCTGGAACTGCGTGCTGATAGCTTGAAACGCGTAATGGACACTACCAAGGATAAAAAATTAGTTTCTTACTATAGAAAATCCATCGCAGAAGCCAAATGTAACATTAGGAAAGTATACGATGAAAACCAAATGATTGAAATTGATAAAAAAGTTAACCTCGCATTAAAAACTTGGAAAATTGATTTCCATAATATAACTGTTCAAAATGCAATGTATGCATTGAAAACCATTCTAACAAAGTGGTGGGATTTGGAAATGCAACAGCGGAATCTTGAAAACACCAAACTTAGCTTTACTAGGGCTCTTCACGTATCACCATTGGTTGTTATTACTGGTAGAGGATTGCATAGCGGAGGTGGAATTGCAAAAATCAAGCAATCAACAGTAGCATACCTTGCGAAGAATAATTACAAATTTGATGTAGACACTTCGATAATTACAGTTTGGGGTAAACTGCGAGTTTATAATAAATGATTTTAAGTCGAATTTATATTTACAAGAAAACATATTTATATATATCTGGTTACATAGATAGTCTATTTCTTCTTCTTTTCCTTTTGGGCCAAATTTCCACCTAGTTTTTCTTCCTCATAATTGGATGATAACATTTCTAAGAAATCATCGTCTTCCCTTTCAACCTTTTTGGCTGCGACACCCGTCTTTAGCCTGTGTAATCTTTCAGCTTCAGCCCTCTTTTCTTCAGATGCAACTTCACTAGCAGATTTACCAGATTGCTCGAACGCCGCAAATTTGCTCTTAAACTTGTTCAATTTACCCTTAGATTCAGCATCCAGCAAACTTGCATCTGGCTTGGATGCATTCCATAAAGGATTATTTCTTTGATCTGTGATCATCCTCAATTCATCTTTAGGATATTGAGACTTTCTCACAACCACAGAACCATCTGAAAGTTCAACCTGAGTATTAAACTTGTAATAAATTGCGGGTCTTGCTTTACCTATTCTGATTTTTTTCAAAGGTCTTTTAGGAAGAGCTGATTGAATCTGCACACGACCCGCATATCCTCTTGCCTGCACAAAAATAGAAGAAGATGTGGAACGAGATACTGGCAACACTGCACAAACAGATTGAAACATTATTTGCTCAATATGCTACACTTTTTTCTCCAAAGCTGCCTGTTCAAGGATCTGGTAGTACACCAACTGGAGAAAACATGCTGAAAAGTTCGCACTCGTTCAGCAATATGGGGAGCTCTTAATGCCGGGTAACGCGATTTGATAGCATGAATTTGGCCTTTTGCTGTTCTCTAGTATTTCGTGCATGAGTTTTGATACTAGTGCACGAATATTAATAAAGACTGGATCTACAACGCACAATGGGTAACTTTTTGAGCTATTTTTTCACTTATATTATTGGAGGTCTTACGCTAATTCCCATTGTTGTCTCCATAGTTTGGTACATGTCTCCCAAAGTGCCAAATTCGATAAAGGAACGTGATGTATTAGACAGTATTCATGCTGGAAGCGAAAGCCTTCATAAAGGTGAGCCAAAAGGGTATCGTAATTTAAAAGCGGGAAAAATACTAGATGAAGAAAATACGGGTTTGAAGACATATTATTCAGGCTGGATAACTGTTACTAAAGAATTTTACAGATTCCCACAGATTAATCCCGAAGATTTTAAGCAGGCAAGTGTATCTAATGCAGATATGGACTTGGGTAGTTCTTCATCCGGGGGAAATGCCCATTATTCTTCAAATTCAACTTCCACCGCTGGTGGATTGTTCACCAAAATGATTAAGGGTAGTAGTGGGAGCAATAGCAATAATAATTTTGGGTCTTTCAATAGTTCAGTAGATGACGATATCAAAGACACTGATCCTGAATCTGCTACGTTAGGTGCGGCTAAATTGAGACAGTTAAGAAAAAGAAACAGATTTTACGGTGTTATCAAACATGGTAATTTATTTTTATACACCGATGAAACTCAAAAAAACGTCAAGCACGCAATTGTCCTTGATCATTACACTGTTTGCATATGGCCAAGAAATTTGACTGACGGCCAATTGTTTACTAAAAGAAGTGCGATATGTTTAATCAAAAACGATTCATATATGGAAAGTAAAGAAAAGGCAAAGGAGCTACTGAATATTCTTGAAAATAAAAATGAAAATGTGCCTCCTTTAGCAAACTGCTATTTTTTATACGGTGATTTGTCAATCGAAAAAGAAGACTGGTATTTTGCTCTTATTAGAGCAACAAGTAAAGAATCTGCTTCACATATAGTGTCCAAGGAACTAAACCCTTCAGTGATGGCGAAATCTCTACACTACGATACTGCAGATATTCTTGATCTAATAGGCTGCTTGAACTCCACAGAAAACCAGTTGACCACAAAGTGGTTAAATGCTTTATGTGGACGTTTGTTTTTATCAACTTATCAAACTGATGAATTCAAAGCTGCTTTTAAGGCGAGAATTGAGAAAAGACTCAAAAAAATTAGGACTCCAGGATTTTTAGATCAGTTACAGATTCATCGTATTGATGTTGGCCATTCTGCACCGTATTTTACGGATCCTAAGCTAAAATCTTTATCACCAGAGGGGGACCTTGAAGTATTGGTCAATGTCTTATATCAAGGTAAGGCTATGGTTGAAGTTGCCACAAAGCTTTTTATTAATATTGGTGTTGGGTTCAAGCAACGTCAGTTTGATATTATCATGAAGATGACGCTTAATAAACTTGAGGGAGAGTTGTTATTAAAGATTAAACCGCAACCTTCAAGTAGGATCTGGTATACATTCACTAAAATGCCAGAACTTGATATGACTATTGAACCCGTTTTCAGCTCAAGAGCTGTTAACTATGGTATTGTTACAAGTATACTTGAAAGTCGTTTTAAAGAAGCGATCAAAGCAAGCATAGTGTACCCATTCTTCGATGATTTCGTTTTCTATGGGTCTGCTGATGAAATTTTCAGAGGCGGTATATTTGATAGGAGTGTTAGACAAAGTGCGGAGTTTACAAAAAGTGAAGGAGAAGATGAAAATGAAGTAGGAAATGGAACCGAAATTAAGGGAGCAGCAGCTCTCAAGAATTCACATTTGGATACTGAGGAGTGCAGGCCAGTCAAATCGTCTAATGCATCAATCATCTCAAAAGTATCGACAACCACAAGTGTGGGCAAATATTCTGAAAAAGAATCTGGCTTATCCAAAATAAATTCTGTCTCAAGTAAATCTGAATCGGATGAGTTCAAAACCACAACAGAAGTAACTGAAGATGACGTATCCAATGCTTCTGAACAAATAAAAGATTCAGTCTTGAAGTCTTACGGCAAACTTAAACACTGGTATAAAAAAGGGCCACCGCAAACATCAGAGACTCCTATTTTATCATTATCATCAACAAATAGTAATACGTTGAGTGCAAAGAAAAAAGCAATTCCGATAGGCAACAACAAAGATCCAAACTATATACCACCTGAAATGATTTCCAGTCGTAGGAGAAAAACATCTAGGACTGAAAACTTGCCACAAGATTTGCAGATAAATACGGATACAGTATCATCAAGATCTTCATTCCAATTGATCAACTCAAATGTCAATACCAGACCTTCAGCGGAAGCGTTTATTAGTATGGATAGAAAGCGAGGCGGTTCGCAATCATCACGAATTGGTTCAATATCTTCACTTGATGAATTGCATTATGCTGCACCACTGTCAATATCACCAGTATCACCTGAGATGTTTATTAATGAGAAATTCAGAAGTCCGATAACAACATCATCAAATTCGGCAAACGGTTCTCGCGTAATTTCATCTCCGGTGTTCAGATTAAACATTGAGAATGACCCGAGTACCATTATTTCTCATTCCAAAGCTGCATCAAAAGCAGCAGTATCTGCTGGTTTACAAGATTCTCCGTTACTGCAGGAAGAGAAACAGGCTGTTACATCTGAATCAATTTCATTTGCTAATAAAAGTACTGATACGGCTAAACTGCTAGAAGTCCCGAAAGAAAAAATTTTAACTCGCAAGCCGCCACCACTGCCGCCGAAAGATCAATTGAACTAGGGTGATGTGTTCATACAAATAGATAATAATGGATTTTTGGAGCAAAATTAAAATTATTTAATTATAAATACAGCTATATAATACAAAACTTTCAAAACACTATCGCTAAATTGCCAGTTACTTTAATGTCAATTTGATCTTGAGATCTTTACTTATCTTTTTATTTTCTTCACCGTTTTCACTTTTTTTCTCAACTTCAAGTCTTGATTTCGACCCATCTAACAATATAGGAACAGATGGTGATGATAATGGTGAAGTAATATCACATCTAACAGGATCCAACCTCTCAACAATATTTGATGATACAGTTTCTACACCGCCTCCCCAGGCAGGTTTTGTGGTTTGAGAAGCATTTGCAGCGTCAAACCCCTTTATTTCATCCCTTTTCTGCCCTTTTTTTCCCTCGAGCTTTTCACTTATCTTCACTTCCTTACAATTTTCTTTTCCCTCATGTTCAGTGACCTTCATCCTGTTTAATCTATCTTGAGTGATCCTTTCATTACCATCTTCCTTAGCCATTTCAAGTTGAGTGGATGAACCAGTAACAGCAAAATCATATTGTCCCAAAGTGTTGGGTGTATTAGGATTTTTCACAATTTCAGATGTTGCTGGATCAACCGTTTTTTCAAGTTTTACCATGAATTTAGAGCTAGCGTCAAAGTTATCAGATTTTTTTTTACCTAAAAAGGACTTCCATTTATCAGGTTTGATCTTCAAATGCACCATATATTTTTGACCATCAAATAAATCAAAATTTTCATTAGTCGATATAGTAACTTCTTTTTTTGTGAGATTGAAGCGAACATATCTCAAAGGTGAAAACTCATTATGTCTTATAATTTTATTATTGTTTGCTGTTCTCGACGAAAACTTGATTTTAACCTCAAAGTTAGATATACTTCTATCAACCTCAACGAAACTATACTTAGCTTCATTACCAATATCAGAGTTTTTATTTTTCGGGTTTTTACTGGTCTCGGTCAATGCACCTGTATCAGCTACTTCGCTACCAGTTCTCTTAAGTTTATTTTTGGTCTTATCATCAGAAATTTTAAACTTCAAAACAGGTAACTGAATCTTGAATCTAGCTTCACGTTTTAAAGAAACAACAAACTTTTTGTTTTTAAGGTCTTCATTTTCAGTAATCTTGGATTTGACCTTAACAATGATTTGCTTATCGCTTGGAAGATTAGTTGTAACTGAAAATGAATCTCGAGGCTCATATAATACCATCATTATATCAAAAATATTCCTTCTTGTATTAATAGGAATCAAACAAGAATGAACAGATGTCCATAACTCGTTTTGCAAACCTTTACCAGTGCCCAAATCTCTACGCAAAAGCTCAATAGAGCCTTTGATTGAGCGCCTAGCAATTTCATCTTTACGAGATTGCATTGATAATTTAGAGGCTGACGAATCCTCAATTTGAATAATACGGTTTCCAATATTGTCTTTTGATTGTTCATCGGAATAACTCAAAGCCTTCAAAAATTCTTCATCATCCATCAGTGAAGGAATACCTGAATATGCTGCAATTCCAAAACATTTTGTTAAAATTTTATTCAACTGATACTTCACGTACTGAGACTCATCTACTTTCATGGTACCAAAATAATAATCCAATATGTTGCGATTTCGCAACCCACCAAGTAATAGCAAACCTTCAAATGCAACAAGTCTCAAATCTTCATTGAAATCTGTGGTAGTGTATTTCAATAAATCCATGAATGAAAATCTAGCTAAGCCTGCTCTAACAAAACGAATTTTCTGCTCCAAAACAACTTTTGTAATGGAATTTTGATATGATGGTGACCATTCATCCATTTTCAAGCACCTATTGAGCTCCATTATTGCAATTTGTATAAATTCGTCCTTCGCATCTCTTGGTTTTTGCAGGTCTGTGTGCTCCGTTGTATAATCTAAATTTAAACTAGTTATTTCTCTATTAGAAACAACAATTAAGTCGCAAAGAGCCACTATGATGGAGCAATAATAATAAGAATCATCAAAGCGATTGCTGCTGTTATCATTATATTTCAAAATATTCAATAAGATTCTTTTTACTTCAATTGGAGCGTCACCATCTTTATTCCTAATTTTTGCAAGTGATTCAAGGACAGCTTTCATCATAAATAAATTAGAAAAATCTGAAAAATCATTTGGTTTGGGTAAATATTCTCTGGGGTTAAATTCATCATATCCTTTCCTAATGTCTCCGCTATAACAAAATAAATATTTGAAGGTTTTCAACAAGAATCTCATACCTATGTGATCGTTCTCTTCATTTGAAATTTTAGCTAAAGCCTTAGCAGCTTCTACACGTACCCCATAATAGTACCTTCCATCAACCAATGTTCTTAATAAAATACTAGCATGTAATAAAGTAGGCCTGACTATATTTGCAAAATGTCTTACGCTTTCATATTGCGCTTCAACATCTCTATCCTGCTTCAGTTGTGCTTCAAATTTATCATCTGTAAGATTAATAGAATATTTGCAGATCCATTCATTATCGGCATCAAATCTTAGCCACTCAAACGCTTCATCTTTGTCATCATCAGTATTTAAAATATTAGCTCCGTCAGCAGCTAAGCCCTTTGGGTCTGGAATCTGCTCTGCATTTTCAAAATTATCTACTTTCAACCCCCAATTGTCTATTTCCTCGGAGGACATCAAAACGTCACCAAACATACTGACTTTGCTTTCGTCATACTTATCTTTTTTTTTAGAGCTTTTATCCTTTTCAGTATCTTTGTCTCTATCATCAACTTCTTCCGTACCATCGCGTCTTTCTTTCTTCTTTCTTCTATATTTGGTATTATACTGAATATCCAATTTTGTTAAAGTATCAGAAATGGCCAAAATATGTTCATATGGCGAACCATCTGCCTCATGAATTCTAACAGTGACCGGACCAGTAAATACGGTTTGAGCGCCAAAATGATCAGACTCAATCAAAAAAGTATTGGCTTCATCAATAAAACTTTTGTAACTTTCTTCCAAAACCAAACCTTTATCTTCATTGATTTCTTCAGACTCAACTTTATTTAAACTTGATCTTTGCATTTGACGAATTGACATTTCAACAAAAAGCCTCTTTTTATTAAACTTTTGAGTGATTCTGAAGGTAGGAACCCCACTGTTATGAACCCAGTTTTGGAAAAATGCTTCGAGCTTGTGATGAGCGACTTTTTCACATACTCTTTGAAAATGGGCTGTGGACAAGTTATTACCGTTGACTAAATCGTTTGACATTGCTTGAAGAAAAATTTTAGGAATAACTCTTGATAAGCCGAACAATTTATCAGTTTTAGTGATCCTTCTATCCAAAATTGACAAAACTAATGGAGCCTTTAATTTTACAAAATCTAGGTCCTGCTCTGCATTAATTGGAAACCTGAACATCTGATTCGCCAAAGGCCTTTTCCCAACATCTAACTCGCAAAGTACTTCACACCTTTTCTGGAAAGTAAATTTATAATGATTCGCACCAAATAATTTCTTTAAAAATTGACTACTCATATATCGAGCAATACCTATAGTACACCAAATATCATTCAACGTTTTCGGTAATACGTTAACACCTGAATATTGTTCCGCTAAAGCACTGGCTAATTTCTCTGTAGTTTCGAATATTGGTTCAATTATTTGTGGACCATACAGAATATTGGAGTTTGCAATTGTCATGCCAGCAAAAGTACATATGTCTGAAGGAAAATCATTAATGAATAACAGTGTATAACTTGTGAATGGAAAAGAACTAAATTCCTTAGAGTAAAAATCCAGAGCCTTGTATAGAAAAAGTGTTGAATTTATAACCTCTTGTTTTTTCCCTGGGGGATAATACAACATTGTAGGCACTTTGTTTGAACTAGCAGAATCAATAGTAAATTGTAAAGAAACATCTTTATTGGTATCACCAATAATTGCTTGCTGATTTAAAACTAGCTCATCAGTACCTGGTTTTAAGTCAACAATCGGAATTTTTTCAAAACAACCAATGGCAAAACCTAAATGATGTGCACAAACTGGATTATAAAACTGAAAATTCACGACTTTTTTACCGACATCCATCGGATGCGGAGACTCTTTTGAACTCACAAGATCTGGTACCACAACAACCAGGGGAGTTGATTCAATATCATCTTCATCGTCAGCATCATCATCCTCTGCCACGTTTTCCTTTCCGTCTGAAGTTTTACTTAAATCAGCTGAATCTTCAACATGCGTCTGATTTGAGTGTGTGTCATCTATGTTCATTTGCTGAAGTGCAATTTTTCTGAGAGCCTTATCTGCTTCCTTTGTGCCTATTATCTTTGAAGTTCCAATATCGCCTACTGTTTTAGGTACAACGATATTTATGTCCCAAGCAGGCTTTTCTAGAAAATTGTCAATACATGGAACCCACGAGCTTGCGCTACAACCAAAATCATTATTTAAAGTATAACAATACCATAAGTTCTTGGAGATATTTGTATGTTTTCCACCATTGAACACTATACCATTTTTCAAGTTTTTTACTACGTAAACAATTTTTATATTCAAAGGAGTGTAGACTTTGTCTGAATTTAATAAATTATTAGCCGTACTTGGTGTGTCATTCATTGACCTATTCGTTCCAATGGGCGAAAAAGATATTTTTGAGGTATTTTGTAATCTTAATTTGATACTCTCAGGTATTTTTATAGTCAACTCAGATGTACACTCACTATATGAAAAGCCCGGATTAATTGGATCGTTTTGATCGCTGAATATCGGAAAGAATTTAGATCTTAACATTTCATGTTGGTAGATGGATATGTTTTTGGAGTTAAAATCAAAATAAGGATCGTATGTGCTTTCTGACAATATTGGATTGTCAGGATTATTCATATACTCCTGGTTTTGCAAAAAATCATTGTAACTGTAATTTGCACGTCTTTGATTGACAATAATTGACTTGATTTGTATACCTCTGCAATCTAACTTCACAGTTTTCAAACTTGAGTCGAACGGTAATATTGTTATTTCTGTTTCTCCAAATATAACGTTCTGCTCTAAGTCAACATCTAAAGTAACCTTCTGGTACCCTACTTTGAACCTTTGAAAAGGTATACTATCTAATTCATGTTTGTTGTAATGTTTTTTGGAAACTTTTGGAGTTCTGGGGGTAAGAGGAGTTCTTGGTGTTGGCCTCATGGGTAATAAAAGTGTGTCCATCGGGGACGTTTCAATTCAGTTACTTTCTTGGTAATGAATTATGCAAAAGATGCCGCCGGTTTGCTTTTATGCCCTTTGCCTTTTGAAAATGACTAAACAGTAAACTTCAAACGAAGAATTCATGTTGTCAATTGTTCAGCGGCGCTGAGCACCGCACTACTTGATCTTGGCTTACGTCAGTTATTTGCTTTTTCAACAAAGATCTGCCATATGCTGTCGTGGAACTTGAGAAATAGACTGGAACGAGGATTGGTTTTCTGGCTAGAAAGTTGAGGTATTGGACAAAGAGAAGGCCATTGTCTGCAAGTAATAACAGAGTACAATGGCTAGTGGAAACGAAGCTTTGTTAGAAGTAACTGAGGCAATATTTGAAGACTCATCAGTTTTGGCCGCCCACAACAATAACGAGGATCAAATTGTTCAAAATAAAGACCGAAAATCAGGCTCACGTCATGGGAGCATGGATGATTCACATTTGGAGTCATCTGATCTTGACAACCACTTTGATAGGCTCAGCATACATATAAACAAATCACAGAATGAACAGCACACTGGCAGCGCCGACAGCAATGCTAATAAAAATACCGATTTATATTCAAGGATCAATTCAAAGGAATTTGAGATATTTCATTGTATTTCATTATTGCAGCATAATGATAATGTTGGTATTCAGTATTATATATGTAGGAGGATTGAAAAATTTCCGATCAGAGAGCTTAGGTTTTTTGCTCCACAATTTTTACAATTACTTGTGACAATGGAAAAACAATCAATGGCGTTGGAGGAAATGATAAAAGAAATTTGTACTAAAGATCCTCACTATAGCTTAATTACATTTTGGCATTTGCAAGCAATGTTGCAAGATTTGTCCAAAGAACCGGAAAGTGTTGGTTTTCAAACCTGTAAAAGGCTGGTTAATGAATTACAATATCAACTTTTCAACTACTCAAATAATTCAAAAACTTCCAACTCAAGTTTTGTTTCATCATCTGGCGTTGTTCCAAGAAATGAGACCGGTAAATACTTTAAGCCAAACGTTTATCCAAGTATTGTATTGGCTACATCTTTGTTATCCGGTATATCTGTTCCGGAATCCACATTGTACGTGGAACCAATTGTTAGAATGGAAGGTAAAAAAGTGAAAACAATGGTTTTTGAAGTTGTTAAAGATATTAAAAAAAATTTGACTGAAAACTTGACAAAAAAGAATACTATTAACAATGCGTTGATGAGTAAGCAAAGGGTTTACGACGATGATTTAAGACGTAGCAAGTCTATAAACACTATGAAAGTCAGAAGGGTATCATCTCCAATTATGAAACAAAAGAGTAGTTTTGATGTTCCAAAAACTAGGAAATCTGAAGAAATTGGATTTGAGATGATTGATTCTTATGCAGATATGAATTTGCCAAATTTGCGTAAACCTTCGTTGAAAGGCAAAAAGACGAAAAATGCCTTGTATCATGTTCATTCTACAGCCTCTATAAATACATTTCCAGAGACTGCAGATGCTGAGATAAATAATATTAATAACACTGAGAGACCATCGCTTGAATCACAAAATTTAACCAGATCCATGCCCGATCTTCATGATAACGATGATTTGCTATCAACAGATAGCAACACCAACACAAATATAACCTCATCACCAAACTCCTCATTGGCTGATTTAGTTAATAACTATGCATCTGATGGTTCATATGCGTCATCAATTAGAAATTCTTCAGATTATAAAGATAGTTTGGAACTTTCTACTTCCAATTCCAACAATAGCGCAACAAATAGTACCACTTTGAATAATAATAATCATGGGCAGTCCAAATCACATCAGCATATTTCATTAACAGAATTACAGAAGACCAAACTTTTAAAATCAAGCTACTTTAAAAACGAAACACAATTTGTTATTGCGTTACAGAATATATCCATTAGATTATCAAAAGTTCCAAGAGAGGCAAGATTATCAACACTTAAGGCTGAATTATCTATTTTGAATAAAGACCTGCCCTGTGAGATTGATATTCCTATGTTATTGCCCAAGAATAAAAAGGGTAAATTACATAAAATTTGTAGAATCGCAATTAATGAAAGTGCGGTGTTAAACTCTGCTGAAAGAGTTCCGTATTTATTATTAGTTGAATATTTATCAGATGAAGTAGATTTTTGTCCTGGCTCTTTATCCAATAAGAAGATTCTAAGAAATATTGAAGATTTTGATGATATTTCTGGCAGCGATAAGTACAAATTTGACCTTTCATATAAATCGCCCAAAAGAAATGTTTCAGTGTCATCAAGAACAGATTCTACATATAAAATTGAAAATGTGAGTGATATTGAGGAAAGCGACTTGGCTGATATATCAATTGTTAAACTAACAAACACATTAAATAAAAATAGTAGTCAAAACATTGATTTGGGCACCATTCTATCTAACAGCGGCAGCTCTAAATTTTCAATTCCACCATTAAATGCATTATCTGATCATGAACATAGTATTGCTACTCAGTTAAGAATTGCTTCTATTATGTTAACTCAACTTGATTCACCAAATTCTCCATTACCGCAATTGCAAGCATCACAAATTAAAAATAGAATTATTGACTCCATGCAAAGTATGCAAGCTAGATTTGCTAATAATACAGAAGCGGCGGGTGAGCGTAAATTATCCAATGATATGAAAGTTGCTGGTTTAAGTTATTTAGGTGAAGACTGGAATACAAAGAAAAGTAGGATTCGTAAAGAGAGTAAATTTGGTCATTTAGACAACTGGGACTTGTTTTCAATGATTGCTAAAACTGGTGATGATTTGGCTCAAGAAGCTTTTGCATGTCAATTAATTCATTTGATGGCCAATATATGGTACCAAGACAAAGTTAAAGTTTGGGTTAAGAGGATGAAAATTTTAGTCACTTCAATAAGCACGGGTCTCGTTGAAACGATTACAAACGCGGTCTCTATTCATTCAATTAAAAAGGCACTTGAAAAGGATATGTTAGATCATAATGAAGTTCCAATAAGTGGTGTTGTTACACTGAAAGATCATTTCAAAAGGTTATTTGGAGATGAAAACAGTTCGAAATATAAACATGCTCAGGAAAATTTTAGTATTTCGTTGGCTGCATATTCAGTTATTTGCTACATTTTGCAAATTAAGGACAGACATAACGGTAATATTATGCTAGATTCGGAAGGACATATTGTTCATATTGATTTTGGATTTTTACTCTCCAATTCTCCTGGTTCCGTTGGATTTGAGGGAGCACCTTTCAAGCTTACGCAGGAGTATATTGATTTACTTGGAGGCACAAACTCATATTATTTCCAAAGATATAAGACATTAACAAAGGAGGCATTTAAATCTTTGCGTAGAAACTCCCAATGCATAATTGACATGGTTGAATTGATGCAAACAGACTCTTCGTTACCATGCTTTAAGGCTGGAGAGAATACATCTGTTTTATTGAAGCAAAGATTCCAACTACATTTAACGGATGAGGAAGTTGATTCATTTATAGATAACTTTATGATTGCCAAGTCACTAAACAGTGCATATACAAGATTATACGATCAATTCCAGCTTTTAACACAAGGTATTTATATTTGAAACGTATAGGTGGAATTTTATATACTTTATTTACCTTTTGTTTTCGTAAAATAACTATCGATTTCTTGACAGAAAGACTATATATAAAAGTTTTTAGTCTTGAACCAAGCGAAATTTAAACCCTGATCCATTCAAATTATGAACTCTTAAAATACCCGTGCAGACTTTGACTTTACAATCAACGGATGAGTTCGAACTATTATCAACCACACTCTTTGTATGATGTGAACTTTCATCGTCGTGGGTATTTGTCGAATGATTTTGATAACGATCCATTTCTACTCCATTGACCTGTTTAGTTCCTGCTTTGACAGATGAAATTTCACTTGCGTTTTCAGAACCACTTCTGGACATTGCTATTGAAGGGGGTGAACTATTATTGCCGGGCGAAAATGATGATGATGATAATGATGGCGACGAAGGCGGCGGTGGAGCAGTATTTTTAGGATTTGGAGTTGGAACCAACATGTAAAGAAAACATTCAACAGCCCATTCATACCAAACACTATCAGATGAGCAGACTCTTTTTAAGAATAAACTTACTTCTTGACCATCATATAAATTCAACGGCTGTTCAAATGGTAAGAAGGCAGGTAACCATGAAACGACATCTTTAATCCCTGGTTTTTTAGGTAAATTACTGATTTCGATATCAGCATATAATGTTGAGCTGAAAAATCCCGCTAATCCATGGATTAAACCCTTACGACAAGGTTCGACTGAAAATTTACGCTGTCTCGAATTATGTTTATTTGAAGATACTATGGAGAGTGGAGTAATATTATTATTTTTCTGTGTAACTTTGCATGTAAAGCTCCATACATGCTCTGGAGCCTCTAATAAAACTTCCATCTCTGGAATCATCGGTACGTATAGTTTGTCGACAGATGACTCGGAAGCGAGTTTCCATAACTTCGGACAATATACTGGGGAAACATAACAATGTAAATCTTGCGGAATGAAAATGCAGTCCTGGTAACAAAGTTCTGAATTGCAAATACTATCGATGCATTCCGGCATCAACTCATTACAACCAAAACTGCCGATAAGTTCTGAAATAACCATACTAAAGGGATATTTTTTGTTTCTATAACTGGAATAACCATACTCTCTTGAATCCATAATAAAAAGATTGACTTGCGAATCCCAACATTGAAAATTTTTTTGGTTTAAATATATCATTACATTTGGATTTCTCTCAATTGCAGTGATGATAAACTTAGTCGGTGAGAATGAAAGAAATTTTAAGGCAGAAAAAAATCGGTCAATAAGTGGGCCCCTGCCTGGACCCAAGAAAAGAATATGCGGTTTGTTATCTAGAGAAAAATCATAAGATTTATTCAAATCTATCAATGCTTTTATTATTGCTCTCTCATACTGCTCATATTTGAGCTCATCTCGTTCAAAAACTTTGTACACATAGTTTTCTAAATTCTCTACTAGCGGTTGTAACGGGGCCTGTAAGATAAAAGGTGTTAGGAGTAACGGTCTGGAAATATTAGAGTTTTTCAAAGCTGTCAAAGTAAAAGAATGTAATTGAGGGAGTAGGTTTGTATTATTTGCGCCCGACTCCAAGTGCTGTAAGTAGGAAAGATATGTTGATTTACTGTTCACATCAGTCTCAATAAGAGCGTTTCTAGCGGATAAGGATTCCGGATTAAGTTTGTTAACGCCGTGCAAAATAAAAATTGGCAAATCTAGTGCTTTGTATTGAATAAGTTTCCAAATGATCAATTGGTTAAATTTGTGTAGCACAGGATAAGATTTTGCGTTGGGCGTAAACCGTGAATATGATATAAGATAAAACTTGATGGGCTCTAAAAGCCAACGGTCCAGGATTGCAGATGGAATATTTGACTTTGGTGCGCCTAGCGAAACTGAAAGGTTTGAATTATAATTGCAAATTATTCTAATGGAATTCCAGATCCCCCATGTGGAATACAAATCATAGAAAATTAAATTTTTGTCCTGCAAATCCTGGGATATTGGCAAAGAAATTGATAAATGAATTGAAGGAAACATTTCCAACAACTTAGCAATATTTGAGGAGAATATCTGGATGTTGTTTATATTTTTTGGAGGGGCCAAGAGAAAAGTTTTGATTCCCAGGTAATTAGCAAACGATATTTCATTGAAAAGTGCCTGGAATGAGAAATAGTTAATCAGCATATCGTCATTATCGAGCTCAATCCAATGTGATATTAAACCAACCGTATGTTGGATATGGACACCATTGCAAATATTTGTGTGTGCAAATTCCGGTCGTGGGACATCTAGTGAGTCAACAGAATGTTCATCAGCATTTTGAGACCATGCGTGAAAGTAGTCTTTGCACACTTGCTTGTAAGATTGGTTAGTGATCTGAAGAAGAAAGACCGAAAAGCCATTTGAAAGGTTTTCTGACAGGAAGTGACCATCTCTCTGTAATCTAAGTGCAACATCATGTTGAGGCTTAAGTCCTATGTTTGCCATAGACATGATTTGCTGTCCCGTTAATCTCCTGTGCCGCCCAATGCCCTACTCGGGATGCTCCAATTGCCGGTACCTGCATCGAGATGGCGATACTCTAGATATATCCTTCGATGGTGCTCTTGCATCGCCCCGATCTCGCGCGCAAAATGTTCGGTGCGCAGCCGACGGAGACGCGTCGCGCGGCCGCCGTTTGCGGGTGCGCTCAGCGGTCGACTCTGTTGTTGTTGTGCAAGACGACGGCTTGGCAGGAACCTGCAGCGTAGGCCGGACCGATGGGTGGAACAGCATGCAGCAGCAGCAGCAGAAACAGTATCAACACATGTCCATCGAACAGCAGCAAGAAAATGTTGCAAAAGCTCAGGCCCACGCACAGGCCCAAGCACAAGCACAAAAACAACACCAAGCTCATTCACATGGTAACAACCATGGACATGGCCATGGCCATGGGCATCTAAACAGCCACAGCTATAATAGTAACCACGTACTACAAACACCGAGACCGAAACCGCTGACACCACAGGAGAGGGAACGTATTTTCACATTCAGAGACAAGTACTATTATTCCCCAAGGTATTCAGACGATGACTACGAGTATCGTCATGTTGCATTGCCACGAGACATGCTCAAGATAATTCCAACGGACTTTTTTTGTGAGAACGGTACGTTTAAGATACTTTTTGAAGACGAATGGAGAAGCCAGTTGGGAATAACTCAATCTCTTGGATGGGTTCACTATGGATGCCACGTACCAGAGCCACACATTCTTTTATTCCGCAAACCAAAAAACTGACTAGAAAAGCTTTCTTCTCTATTTCTAATCATAGTTACCCATATGTTGGTATTCGTATATAGACTGGTGTATAGACATATATATTACATAGAATTACTCCTCTGGAAACCAACCACACATGCGCTTTACCTTATACCGAAGACGCGTCATATCCGATTCGTGACATGAATGAAAATCACCTTTTGCCATCTGCTGAGCTGCTGATTTGCTTCCTCTTGCTACTGCGCAGAAAGTAACTGACGTCTTAAAATGTCATCAGAGACGCTTGAGAGGCTATTGGACATTCTGGAAACTTTGATTGGTCAGGAATCACCTGGGAAACAAAGAGATTCTAATTCAATCAATGCGTTGCTTGCCTCAGTGCTCATTTCTTATCAAAACAGGAAACTAGATAAAGACCTTACTATACCCTATGATGGCATAAACGAAACACTCATAGTTACAAAGATTTTCAAAGCTTTGGAATCGATGTTTACAAGAAACCCTTCCTTACTAATTGAAAATAATCGACATTTAATGATACTGAAATCAACACTTCCATTTTTCAACTGTTTAAATTGTTCTATTGAACTGATCGATAGTATACTATTTATTCTTATCCAAATATGCTCGAACTGTTTTAAAAAAGGTTTGCTGATATATAATAGACTTATATTTCAGCAAAGAAATTATATGTTTAAATATCTTGATTCTTTGTTGTCAGGTATTATGAAATCGTTTACTAACGCAAACTCTACATCTTCTGATTTTACCGTAGACAGGGCAGATTGCATGCCAATTGAAATCTTTAACAACTTAAACTCTTCTAAGATCTCCCAAATTTCAATTGCAATCAAAATTATACAATTTTTTGTGCATCCATCAATGCATAAACTTTTTTTCATACAACATAATCTGTCTTTTGTACTTGATTCTTATATTTCCAAGTGCTGGTTTTGCCTTGAAAATATTATTGTCAACATGAGATTTATCCCTGAAAACAACCATATTGTTGAGCTGCTAGATAGTCTATATTCAACATTGTTATTATCCACGGTTAATTATTATTGCAACGATGATTCGAACCAATTTAGCAGATTGCAGTTGGCAACAAACTCATGCCATTTTTTACTTAATTGGCCCCTTCTATCCCACTTTAACACCCTTCAAGTAGTTTTAGCTCAGTGTTTACTCAAACTAGCAATAAATTTTGAATCTTTAGGCAATATAGATTATTTGTGGTCAAATATACGGATTTCGGACACGTCAAATACATATTTTTCCCAAATAATAGAAACCGTAACTCACCCGGAATTGAAAAATACTTTAAAGTTATTAATAAACGCAAAGCACAGTAAATCATATGATTCTTTGAAACCAGAATTAATCTACGAAATTGCATTACCTGAAACAGCAGAATTGGAATCACTTCAAAAAAGAATTAACTCGGCTTTTTTCTTTAAAAGTACTAAAATAGATGATATCACACAAGCTTTAACGCCTTCAGTGATTGCGCAATTTGATAGGGATTTACCCTCTCTAGTCAAATGTGATGAGACAATAATTGATACGTTACGATTGGTTGAAAGAATAGGGAAGTATGGTTGTTATATAGCTAACAACTATGATCCACTGACTCAAACTTGCAAAATATGTGACTCAATTTGCTGTATCTCATCTTATATTGTTAACGTCGTTGATATCAATAGGGAAAAAATTGATTCAAATATCAAAATGAAAAATACTTACCTCTTTTTAGAAGAGTTAATTTCAAAGCATATGAAAAGTAATGAGCCAATTCTTATTATTGCGTTCTTAGTTGCTTTAACTCGAATTTTTAGATCTTTTCGACCTCCAAAACTAGGTAGCAGACTATTAGAATTTCTTAAAATCTGCTTTACACACCATTCAAGGGAGGTTCGGCTCTTATCTGTGAAATTATTTCCGTTGATAGTTTACACACCTCAAGATGAACAGTATATTCATGATTTAGACATTATTTTATCATTGTTAAACACCTTTCAACAAAAAAACTCGAATTTTTACATCTTCGAAGGTTACATTATGTGTTTGGGTGAATTGTTAATGGTAAAATCTATTGATTCAAGATATTACATTATTTTGAACGAGTTGATTAAAATAATGAGCGATTCAGATGAATTTAGATCAAATATGGCTATCTACGAACTTAAAAATGTTGCAACTACCAAGAATGTGACTGCCTGGCAAATTGTTGAGCCGTTTATTCCTCTAATTAGTAGAGATATTGTTAGAGATAGAAATAAAAATCCCGGTATTTTGACAAATTTTTGTGTTGCAATTGAAATGAATATTCCTTTGTTTTTAGAAAGAACATTGAAATATACAGTTCCATTTTTAGTAAATTGTTATGGGGAAGATCACATTTCCTTCATTTCCCAAAATATAAAACATACAAAATCAGAATTGATAAAATCTCAATTAGATGATATTTTGGCTTATTTATTTGCAACCTATGAA
The DNA here is from genome assembly GCA_030556995.1 of Pichia gijzeniarum. Taxonomy (NCBI): domain Eukaryota; kingdom Fungi; phylum Ascomycota; class Pichiomycetes; order Pichiales; family Pichiaceae; genus Pichia; species Pichia gijzeniarum. The sequence goes on from JAKTVB010000021.1 coordinate 74,991, forward strand.
AGTATATCTCATGAAAAAATACTAAACATTTTATCAATTTACGATCCTTATTATAGATCAATCAGTTTTAATGATCTTCTTCTTGCTTGTAAGGGTCCTTATTTTTTGTATAATTTACTATACCATTATAATACAGAAAAGGGAACTTTGGCCCGAATTGAAAAGGCAATTGGTGTAATCAGTATGACGTTAAGTTATGGTAATGAAGCGAAGCAGGCAACTCAAAAAATCTTAAATAGATGGCTACTTATTATAGTTCAAATGATATCTACAACTCTAAATGACCAAAAAGGTAGCAACCCTTTTACTGTTAAAATTAGAGCCATAAGGTCAATTATTTGTCTTTTACATTTATGTGAAAAATTTGATGCATGTTTAGGACAAGTCACTACAGCATTGCAATTGGCTTTAAAACACAATGAACTGAGAACTGAGACTTTACTGTGTTTGAAAGCTATTGTCAGTAACGTTAATCCTAAAAATATTGAATTTGTTTTCGATTCTTTACTTTCACAATTCATTCAATTGTTCAATTCATTTTCTGAAAAAAATAAATCTTTAACCACGGACATAATTCTTTTACTTTTGAAAATGGCGCATAATAAGGATCTAAGTTATAGGATTGCGCTTAGAAAAATTCCAGGCTTAAAAACTATCAACTTTCAACACGTTTCAGATAGGAAACTGATAGCAGATTTTAGAATTAGATTAAGAAGTGATAACAAATGGGTTGTTGAGCAAGTTTTAGAAGATTTGATTGAATATTTAGAGATGGGCAAAGTAAGTTATCAGCAAATTATCAAAGACGATGAATTACTTTTGAGTTCTTTTTTGAGCATAATAGAAATTTTGATTACGAACTCTTTTAAGATTGGGAGTACAAACGATAGTAACGAAAATTCACAAATATCTTTTAAATCTGCCAAAGTGATATCTTTGCTAGGAAATTTGGATTTAAACAGTAATTCTTCAGTGTCTAAAACTTTTACACAAAATAATTATGATAATGTTACCAACTTCCTATTAGTCACAGAAATTAATCCAAAAAAGGATAGTGAGCAAGAGCAGGCCCTTACAGAGTTTTCGGTGCATTTCCTAAAAAATGTGTTAGTTAGATCCTTTGTTTCATCAGTAAATCCTGATGAACAGAGATACTTGGCATATACAATTCAAGAATATTTAAATATTTTTAAGTTTCCCATAGCGATCTGGGATAATTTGGATGATTTAACCAAAAACATATTAGAACCGTTAAAAGTGACAAGATACAGACAAAATATTAAGCCAAAGCTAACTGATTTTCCCATCTATAAATGCACCAAAGAATATTCCGTTTGGTTGAAGGAACTTACTGCCAATATATTACATGAATGTTCAAAACTAGCAGAGGGTTTAATGGAAGCGCCAACTCAAATTGGGTCAATTTGTTCGATAATTCCGTTACTGGATATAAGTGTTTCAAAATTCTTATTGCCTTATGCAATATTATTTTTGGTTGTAGTTGAACCTGACAATTCTTCATGTAAGAAAAAATTACAGAATGAGTTTTTGTTAATTTTAAATGAGGATCTAGATTTGATTCATAATGAGGTGGTCAAAGAAGGTGTAAAAAAATGTATTGTCTTGATACTAGAATGTTTTCAGTTTTTAAAAGCTTGGTCAAGTAAATTGAAGGAAGAAGAAGAGGCAGTCAAATCAACAAGTAGAAACGGTTCGAAAAACAAAAAAACATTGATTCAAAGAATTGAAAAATTTTTTAAGCATTTCCCGACCAATACCCTAGCTAAAAGATGTGCTGAATGTGACATGTTTGAAGGAGCTATTTTGTTTTTAGAAAAGAGCTATAAAGATGACACGATTGAGAGGGAAAACTTTTTTTCGACTCTCAAAGATATGTACGTAGAGTTAGAAGATTATGATCAATTGCACGGAGTTTTGAAAACATTTTCAACTAATAGTTTGAATGATAAACTTCTTCAATTCAAATATAACGAAGATACACAAGTTTCGAACGAATCTTTGAATGCAATTGCTCAGTATGACTTTGATGATTACAATTCTTCTACTACAAAAGGTACAAATATTAATAAAAGCTCAGTAACGGAATTATTTGAAGTCTTAAACAAAAATTGTGAATATGATCAGTTACTTTTGAATTTGAAAAACTACAAATTGAAGGCAGAGACGGAAGGTGGAAACATGAATAGCACTATGATCAATCCAGATTGGGTTTTGTATGGTCTTCAAGCATCCATTTTTACAGGCGATATTAATGATTTAGAAAAATGGTCGAAATTAAGCCAAGAATCTAATACGATTGCGTTTCCAGGATCAGACTTATCAATTTATTACGAAATAGCACAAGGTCTAATCTCATTAAAATATTCTTTTCTTGAGCGTTGTCTTGAACATATTGAGTGTGCCGTTGGTTACGTTGGTTTGGCGATTTCAAATTCTGAAAATATTATTCACAGGAAAATACCGGATTACATGGTTTTGTTGCATTCATTATACGATTTCAAATTGCTTGCTAAAATGGACGAAAAAAATGATTTCACAATTCAGCATTTGAAAAAAAGGTTACAAAATTCTAAGAAAGATTTTCGATCAATTTGGAAAATTCATTCTGTGAAGTCGAGTATTTATAGATTACACCCTGGCAATGATTTTCAAGACTTATACAAAGATTCATTGATTGAAGGTTGTCAGATATTAAGAGAAAATGGTAGGTTACCTCAAGCTACCAAACTGATCACTAAAGCGTTGGTTTTGAATGACAACAGTGGTGTTGGCGGTGCAATGACTCAAGCTTCAACTCTTCTCATGAATGTTGAGTTTTCTAAGTTATTTTGGGCCCAAAATGACTATGAAACCGCTTTGAAAAATATGGGACTAGTTATTGAAAATATGAACATTAAAAATCAGTACTATCTTGAGTTTACGTTAACATACTTAAATTGGTTGGATTTTTCCGCTGAAGGAAGCAGCGATGAGATCAAACAAAAATATAGTGTGTTATTACAGGACCAAAGGTTTTCAAGCTCAGCACAAGTGTTTTATCAATATGCTGTTTATTTGAATAAATTACTAGAGGCACAAAGTTTAGATGAAGCTGATGGTTCATTGGATATTCAAGTGATTAGGCATTATCTATTGGCAGTCAAATACTCAGTCAAATATGTTCATGAAATTTTACCAAAGGCCGCAACATTATGGCTAGATTATTATCAAAAGTATCTTATTATTGAGTCCAATTCAAAAGTTACGAGAAAGCTGATAGATGCAAGAAATAATACATATCAAAAAATTAATCTTTCAATTGAAAAATGTGTATCTGAACTAGGTAATAAATGGTATATCGTTTTATCACAAATTATCTCAAGGATCACACACGATGACACGAAAATTACAGAAATTATATCCAATATTATCATTGAGCTAACTGTTAAATATCCATGGTTATTACTGTATTCTGTTTTTGCGCAAGCTAGATCTGTTGATGGCAATAGAAGAAACATTGGAAGTGGAATATTGACAAAATTGCAAGATACCAGAAATTTAAAGGATTCGAAAAAAGCACAATTACCCAAATTGATTACATCAGGTTTATTATTACTTGAAGCTATCATGTCTGTTTGTAATGTAAGCCATACGTATAAACACCCAAAGGCTGGTAGTTTATTTAAAGACTTGTATAAAGATCTTAATTTTGATTATCCAAGAGATTCAGAATGTTGTGCATTGGCATTGCCGGTCAAATATAATATGGATTTATTGTACAATTTGAGAAATGATGTCGAGAAAAGGGTTATTTTTTACCAGAGATTTCATGAAAAGGTTAAAATTTTATACTCATTGCAGCAACCAAAAAGAGTGAGAGTTACCGGTACAAATGGATCAACGTTTTATTTGTTGTTCAAGCCCCGTGACGATCTTAGAAAGGATAATAAAGTTATGGAATTTTCAACAGTCATGAATGATTTATTAGCAAAAAGTTTCGAAACTAAACAAAGAAACATGCAAATTAAAAGTTTTGCTGCAACTCCCTTGAATGAAACTACAGGTATAATCGAATGGGTTCAAAACTTCATTACGTTGCGTCCAATAATTGATAAACAATTGAAAAGAAGAGGTGTTACATTGAACATGAGAAGTATGAAGTCTGAGTTTGGTGAAGCTAGAGATGACGAAAAACTGAATATTTATAATGCCTATATTGAAAAATATCCGCCTGTTCTAGGTGAGTGGATGGTTGAAAATTCACCCAACATCACTGAATGGTATAAATTCCGTTCATCTTTTACGAGATCTTTGGCAGTTATGTCAATAGTTGGATATCTTATCGGTGTTGGTGACCGACATTTAGATAATATCATGCTTAATAAGAATAATGGTATGATTATGCATATCGATTTTGATTGCATGTTCGAAAAGGGTAAAAAGCTGGGAGTTCCAGAAATTGTACCATTTAGATTAACGCCAAATTTGGTTGAGGCAATGGGTGCATTACGGTACGAAGGATCATTCAGAAAATCATGTGAATTGACGATGTCACTTATTAGAGATAATGAAAATATTTTAATGAATTTCCTTGAAAGTTTCATTCATGATCCATTAATGGATTGGCGTGGGGGTGGTAATGGGTCATCGAATTCAGAAAAGAATAACGATGAGCGGAATCAGCAACGTATAAAAAGAAATCAGGAGCGTGTTTATAAGATTCTTCGAAGAAAAATTTGTGGTATTCTAGCCAAAGATGACGATAATACGGGTTATCGTGATAGTGGCGGATTGAGTGTTAGTGTTAGTTTACAAGTTGAATTGTTGATTCAAACGGCAGTAAGTCATGAGAATTTATCAAAAATGTTCTTTGGTTGGATGCCGTTTTTATAGAACCATAAATTGGAGATATTTGTAAAAACAAGAATCCTTCTTTTATTATAAATATGAAACTGTACAAAATCAGACAGTCAACCAAAGTAAAAATGAATAATAGTAATAACATGTAGAAAAAAATGTTTAATCGCTAAAAACTTCGTCTGACATATCATCACTATCGGCAACTTCATCATCTTCATTTTCACTAACACTTGCGTCATCATCTTCGACATCATCATCAGCCCCATCAGCTTCACTGTATTCTTCACTGTAATCTTCTTCATCCTCAGGATTTTCGTCACTTGGATCAAAATCACTTTCTGGACTTTCTTCACCTTCAGCTTCGGCATCACTGTCCCCGTCACCACCAAGAAAAGACCAACCGCCATCCTGGAAAAAACCATATGGATCACTTTGAATTGTTTTCATAATTGTTGGCCAGTTTAAATTGACAGGACCTTCACTATAAGGAATATCAACGTCAGTCAACCAAGCTTTAACATCTTCTAAAGTTTCCATTGGGATTGTACTTATGTGAACAACTGGATGTGATAAATCTTTGAAAACAAAAACCAGGTCAAAGTTTTTCAAACCAAATTGGACACGTTCTAAATGGGCAATCTCAACTTCTTCAAGTGTAATAACCAAAAATGGTAAATCAACTAACTGAACTAGACAATCACGCGTTGGTAAACAAACCACAGCTGAACGACTTGGAACACCTTGAAATCCTAGTTCTCTGAATGGTATATCTAAGTCCACCAAGCCACCCGAAGTATCAGCTACAAATTCTGCAAATGCACGGAACTCTTTATCCAACAATGCACGACGACGTCTCTCTTCTTGTTCTTGTTCAAGTTCATCTTCATCGCCGTAACGGTATTTACGTTTCCTATTACCAGTTTCATCGATTGACATATCAGTGGCTTCACGATAGAACTGAACATCATATGTTTTTTTCTTACCTATCATGATTGGAGTACGTAAATGTGCGTGGATAATAACTAACAACTCACCCTTACATGATTGGAAGAATAGATGCTTAATATTACTGAAAAGGACATCGACTCTTTGATCTCTTGTTAATGATTGATAACGAATACCATTTTGATGAACAGTAACAAAACCTGGAAAACGTTTTGTATCAGGTGTTGGACGAATATATACATTATCCAATCTTTTAGGTCTATTGATTTCAATAAGTGAGGCTTGTGAGACAACATCAGCCCTTTCACGTTTTTCCGATTCACGTTTAACAGCTGCTTTCTTCATTTCACCTATTCTTTTCAAAACTTCAGTCATACGGGCACCGTCCTTGGAACGGAATGTTAGGCTACGAATAAACTGTTTATCCTCGCCTAATTCATATGGTAGTTCTTCACGTTTGTTAAGAATCAAGCCTGGTGAATTAAAGTTCAAACGCAAATGAGTATAGTCACCTTCTTCAGTTTTGGAACCATTTTTATATGAATTGATATGGAATGGAACAGGACGTCCCATCACTGGTAAGATAATTGTTTGATTTTTCGAATCTATATGAATTTTTAAATCTTTAACATTGTTTGGAATTTGAGAATCACGAACATAAGACTCGTATCTTTTGAAAACTGAACGTTTTTCACTACCATCCTTTGCATCTTCGGGATTAAAACGGTCCAAGCCTTCCTTCTGGCGTTTAGCATGAAGCTCAGATTGAATTTCCTTTTGAATTTGGGAATGGCCTTCCTCTGCATTATTTTGCTCAGATCTACGTTTTGCCTTTAAAACACGCGTATTACCGAAATTTTCAATTTTAGCAGTTGATTGTTCATTCTTGATTTTATTTGAAGATTTAGACTCTTTTTTAACCTTGTCATCAAACGTCTTCTTTGAACCAAGTAACTTACCATCAATTTCATCACCTTCTTCTTTTATCTTTTCACTATCCTCAAAATAAAATGCAACTTCTTTTTTCAGTTTAGGAGAGTCGGTCAAGATAATCGGTTCAGAACCTGTGATTCTCACTGTGTCGGATAATAACAAAGCATAATTACCCTTCTTAGGGTCTTTCAAGTTACTGAAACCCAAAACTAAATTAACAACTGAATTTTCCTTAAGGGCTCTTTCATTTTTGGAGTTTATAATACCAGTTGAATCTCTGAAGTCTATACCAATTAAAGTGCCCAAATTTTTAACAAAATAATCTTTCAAATCAGGACAATTTTTTTCAATAAAACTCACAGTATCATTAAAAACCGAATTAAATTTTGCACCATCTCTCAAAATCGTAAAAATATATTCTTGAAGTGAAACTAAAAATTCGTAATTTTTTTCCATTTCTTTTGACGGTGCAATAAGAAACGTTCTCGATAAATTAGAACAGTAATTATTGTACCTCAGACCCAAAGATGCCATTATTGCAGGACCTGATAGTTTATCATTTGTTGATTCAACTGAAAATTTCAGTTCATATTTGCCATTGGACTGAATAATCGGTTTATAACACCAATCTAAATTGTTCAAATCAAAGTCTTTACCCAGCTTTTTCATCGATTTATTTGATTCCATATTTTTGAAAAACTTCATGTCATCAATTTTATTTTCGATTTTATCGACCAATCTCGAGTTTGAAACGTTCAAGTCTTCATCAACAATTTTAGACATTTCATCGGTAAAATAGTTCATCATGTTAACACTTGTTCTAGCTGCGGTTCTCAAATTCTTCTGCTCATCCTCATCCTTAAATTCCAGAGTTTCAGAAACACCAACGGAGACGTCCTTCAATTCAAATTTTGTCTTGATTTCATCCCATAAGGGATTCCATTCATTGACAAATTTACCTTGACTTTTATCCTTGGCAAAAATACCAATGGAGTTATTGTTTGGAGCGACTGTATTCTCCATCTCCTTGAATAACTTTTCAAATTGCTGTTTATTATGATTTGGATCTTTGTTTCTTGATAAAATTACAATATTATTTTGGCTTGAGGAGTTAATTAAAGGTTGTAAGTACTTTGCCTTTGAAACTGACGTGACAAAATAAATCTTTTTAGTAGTTAAATAAATGACAGTAGCTGGAAATTCATAACCGAGTAGCCAGGTGTGCATAATTGTCGACTTTTGGTATGGATTTGAATCATCTGAAGATCCAACAACTATCAACAAACCATTAACTTTTTGAAACGATTCATTGGAAAAAATATTTTTTTGGATGGTATGTAATCTCCTTCTGAAAAGGGCAGGATCGATTTTGATGTCTGCCATTGCTATATGGTCCACTTATCAAAGAAAGATATCTATACAGCCAAATAGAAAAAGTTGGGTGGCAATCAATGATCGATGTCATTCAGCAGTATTATTTCGAACGTGTGAAAAACCTGTACGCGTAGCAAAATTTTGGCCTGGTGCACGGATTAAAACTGGTTTGCCGGCGGATGGAGTGTAATGTGCAAAAGCTTACAGTTATCAAAAACCCAAAACTACTATTCTATATAATATCACTTTTATACATGTATATAATAAAAATATACTTACGGGCGAAAAAAACTCAAATTAGCTGTTTCACTCAAAATGTAGAAAACCAATGGAAATTTTAAAAACTCCTGGACATGCCAAATCCTGAAAACTTCTAAACACCATAAAAACTTTTTACGTCACGTCTTATTACTGCATATTCAGTTAAAAAAACATGAAGTGTTTGTGATACTAATATGAAAACAGTTAAATTTGTAGAAGAACGAACTTTGCTCACAAGATAACCTAACTAATACAACAAAAGCTCACGTCATGATTTAGTTTTGCTTACGTCAGAATGATCGATTATTTCCACTGTAATTTACTTTATGTTATTTTCCGCTTGTTTACGAAGCACACCACCTCAGCAACTTTCGATTATTGAAAATAAGCTAAGTGTAAATTTAAAAGCAAGGGAAACACATTTATGCATAGCCGTGGAAGTTAAAACTAGGAAAGATTCTTCGATACGTAGTGATATCTGAACACCACAACTTAAAATGCTAACAGTGCAATTGTATTGAAAGTATTACCACTATGTAGAATCCACAAAATTACAGATCATTAACCAAGAAAAATCAGTTAGGTGGATTTATTGGTGCTACACCATTGAAAAATATTCTGAAAACGAGATTTTTTTCGGATAATGTTAAAAAGGTTAAAGATCTACGCTCAATCTACAGCTTTAGTTTTATACGTATTTGTATGTGTTCTTGGAGACACCAACCCAACCGACAGAACGGAAAAAACGATTGATGTACTATGATGCACAATTAAATTATTATTCCCCCGAGTCTTTGATATAACAAGTTTTTGAAGGTTGAGGCAAATGCACAGAACATGAATCATCACGGATTTACTAATAACTTATACGATATTCATAACAAACGAAAATCAAAGTATTTCATCCATATTTATGACCGAGAGACCTTTTTAAAAACCAACTGAAACGATCACTGTTAAAGGTGATTAAAGCAAAACGCCCAATCGAGTAATAGCAGATGTTAGAATGTATAAGATGTTCAAGCTGACCTCCAGTTATGCAGTTTTTTAAATGGTAACTCAGTAAAAAAATTGAACAAAATGAAACTCATTGTGAACAAACAGTCATATTCGAACATTAAAAGTAAAAACGTGATAAATCAAGAATGTGAAAACGCTCACCAAAAAACTCATACGTAGACTGGGGGTGGTTTGATAACATGGAAAGAACAACATTTTCAGTCTTTTTTGATTTCACCATTCTGTACTCAGAATTAGTTAAAATCATTTCATCTTCCCAATATCTATCACCGCCATTCCTTCGGAAAACAGGCAGGCAAAAAAAAAACAAAAAAAAAGGCGACAAAAAAAGATGAGGTAGAGGAAAAAGAAGAGAATTGTGTCGAAGAAAAAAATGCCTGTTTGGGTAAATTGCCCAGCGAGGGTTTGTTTGAGGTGCATTAAGGTCTGAACTTCAAGAAGATTTCCATCAAGGCACAGGGCCCTGGGGGTGAAAGAGTCGGTTTTAATTAAAGAAAGCATATGACTAGGATTCAACATATAGATGCATCCATTCATAGGTCATTACAGAGCCAGGTTAAACTAAGCCGATTATCTGATGTTATTCGGGAGCTGACACAAAACGGGGTAGATGCTGGTGCCAAAAACATTAAAATGAAGTTAAGAATAAATTTGAAAGAAAAGTCAATTGAATTGGACTATACAGATGATGGGGAGGGTATTGACCCGGAGTCATTGGAAAATTTTGGGAGAAGGTTTTTTACATCTAAATTAAATTACACCGGGGAAGAAAAGGAATTCTCGGATAAACTTAGCACGCTTACGAAGTTGAAAACTTTTGGATTTCGTGGTGAAGCTGTCAACTCCATACTGAACATCTGCACTTCTCTGATTGTGATCACAAAAGTGAAAGGGTACAATAGTGGATTTAAAGCATGTTTCCATGGTGATGAACGTATTGGAGGTATAATGAAGCATAACTTAATTGTTCCAGTAGGGACAAATATTCGCGTAGCTGGATTATTTGATCCTGTGGTGGTGAGGAAAAAGGTATTGTTTGATGAGATTGAAAAAGGTTGGATCAATGTGACATCTGAAGTGAAGAGAAGTATTTTTTGTTGTTTGATTGATAAACCGTGGATTAATCTTAAAATCGAAAAAAGTGAGTATAGACGTGGTGAGTGGATGAGCAGGACTATAGTAAAACATACTGCTTATGCGTCAAAGGTTGAAAAAATTCCCTTTCAATCACAGATTGAGCTATTTAAGTCCCTATTTGGGGGGAAAATTTGCAAGGATTTTGAAGTTTGTAAAGTACAGTTCAAGGATTTCCAATTGAAGGCTGCAATTGGATTATCTAACTCACAAACCAAAAGCTATCAATTTTTGTTTTTGAATGGCAGATTGCTTTGTAATTACGAACTAATCAGGAATGTCAACCAAGCTTTCCAGAAAAATTATGAATTATGGGGGCATAATATTAAAAAAGCAACAAAGACAGAAGAGAGTGGAGAGAATAAGAAAACTAGTATGTATGGACGGCCATACAGTACAAATGCGATTTTTTTTGCTAACTTTCAAACACCAATTGAAATTTCTGAATTAATACAGGATCCGAGCAAAATTTGTTTCAGTAGTAAAAATGTTAAAATTTTGGAAGCATTGTTTAAAAAAGCTATTGGTATATACTTTGGAACCTATAGACGACAAAAGAAAAATGAAGATTTCGGCGCAAAAACTTTGACGACTATAGGTAGCAAAAGGATCAGGACAAGAGATAGTGTTACATTAAAATCCAATATTAGAGTTAGCAGATTCAAGGAAATGGAAATGAATGGCAGGCTAGGTAACAAAGATTTCAATGACAATTATGTTCATGAAATATGTGATTTTGAAAAAATCCGAGAGGGGTTTGTTAGAAACAAAGAGAAGGATAACTTGGAGGAAAGAGGAGCAAAAGATTCAGCAGGATGCGAGCACTGCTATGAAGTGTTGAGTCAAGATGACCTGAAAAGTCGGTCCTTTTTTTTTAATAAAGTTGACAAATTGGAACTAACGAGAAATGATTTGGAAAATTTTAGGATAATCGGGCAAGTGGACAAAAAGTTTATATTAGTTGGGTTCGACGATAAAATAATTGGATTGGATCAACACGCTACAGATGAAAGAATAAATGTCGAAAGGATGTACAGGGAAATGATCGAATCTTGCTTTAATGATGACAGGTTTGTGAATTGCAAGCTTTCTTACCATGTTGAGCTAAACCTCGACGACGTTGAAGTTGAGATGATAAAACGGTACATCAGAACGTTAAATTTTTGGGGAATTCAGTTCAATGACACGCTTGACAAGATTACGCATTTACCTGAAATCATTTCCAACAAGTTTACAAAAATTGATTTTGATTTGTTGAGGAAGGGCATTGTTGAGTTCGTGTACAATTTACAGGACCACAAGAAGATGCGGTTTTTTGACGATCGAGGGGAAAGAAACTGTTATGGAGAGGACGATAACTGCTTTAAATGGGTAAAGTACCTCTCACACATGCCGGAGATTTACCGCGAGACCATCAAGTCGAGGGCGTGTCGATCATCCGTCATGTTTGGCCAGGCCCTTTCTAGGCGGCAGATGCAGCGGCTGGTGGCGGCGCTTCAGGGCTGTCACGCGCCCTTCGAATGTGCGCACGGACGGCCGTCCCTCTACCCGCTCTGCGCGGTGGGGTAGCGTCGGCGACGCGTTGCTGGAGTTGCTGAGGGGCGGCGGGGTGGCGAGACATTGCCGCCGGTCCATCAGCTGTCTCGCGTGGCGGGCTTGCAGTTGGTGCGTGCTGCTGCTGCTGCTGCTGTTGCTGGCTCTGGTGTCTGCGTGTGTTGATCCGTTTATGTGTGCCTCTGCTGCCCCGCCACGGAAGGTTACAGAGCGTCCCACATCCCAGACGCAATCAGATACTCCGAATCCTTTGAGAACCTCCTTTTTGTTATCAAAACTTTCTTTTCTCTCCCAGTACAGTCGTTTTGATTCTTAAGTCGGCTCAACTACCCCAGATTTTTATTAATATCTATAATCTTTTCCTTAGCGTATCATCTTTCGGGCTCAGCCAATGACCAGGGATATCAAGAACCATTACCTGTTTGAAGTGGCAACCGAGGTTGCCAACAGGGTTGGTGGTATTTACTCAGTTTTGAAATCAAAAGCTCCAGTTACCGTTGCCGAATACAAAGAAAGATACATGTTGCTTGGTCCACTTAACTACAAAAGCGCATCCGTTGAAGTGGAAGAATTGCCTGTTACAAACAAGGCTTTAAAGGATACTTTAGATGCAATGGAAAGCAGGGGTATCAAATATATCTACGGTAGGTGGTTAATTGAAGGTGCACCAAGAGTCATTTTGTTCGATATCGGGTCTGGTGCTTCGAATTTGAACGAATGGAAGACAGATTTGTGGAATATTGCTGCAATTCCGACTCCGGAAAGTGATACCGAAACCAACGATGCAGTTTTGTTGGGCTATTTGACTGCATGGTTCATTGGAGAGTTTAGCTGTCGTCAAACGGAGAAAGCAATTATTCTACACGCGCATGAATGGTTGGCCGGTGTTGCGTTGACACTTTGTAGACAGAGGAAAATTGATTGCTCAACAATCTTCACCACCCATGCAACTTTATTGGGTAGATATTTGTGTGCCGGTTCTGTTGATTTTTACAACAACTTGGATAAATTTGATGTTGACTATGAAGCCGGTAAAAGAGGCATTTATCATAGATATTGTATTGAAAGATCTGCCGCTCATGCTGCAGACGTTTTCACAACCGTTTCTCACATAACTGCGTTTGAAAGTGAACATTTATTGAAAAGGAAACCGGACGGAGTTTTACCAAATGGTTTGAATGTTGTCAAATTCCAAGCAGTCCATGAATTTCAAAATCTCCATGCTGAAAAAAAGGAAAAAATTAATGAGTTTATTAGAGGACATTTTTATGGTCAGTTGGATTTCAATTTAGATAATACGTTGTATTTCTTCATTGCAGGACGTTATGAATTCAGAAACAAAGGTGTAGATTTCTATATTGAGTCGTTGGCAAGATTAAACCATAGATTAAAGGAAGCAGGTAGCAATTTGACCGTTGTTGCATTCATTATAATGCCTGCCAAGACTAATTCCTACACTGTTGAAACTTTGAAAGGTCAGGCGGTCATTAGACAACTGGAGAATACAGTTAAGGATATCCAAGATGCGATGAGTAAGAGATTGTTGAACTGGTGCCAGGATCCCCATCATTTCAATGACTCAAATAGGACCGAATTACCAAACTTGGATGACATTCTTAAATCCAGCGATAGAGTTTTGTTGAAGAGAAGGATGATTGCCATGAAAAGGGACTCATTACCTGCAATTGTCACTCACAATATGGTGAATGATTCGACAGATCCAATTTTGAACCAGATCAGATTGTGCCATCTGTTCAACAAAAAGGAAGACAGAGTTAAGGTGATTTTCCATCCGGAATTTTTGAATTCCTCGAATCCCGTTTTACCAATCGATTACGATGAATTTGTCAGAGGTTGTCATCTAGGTGTTTTTCCATCATACTACGAACCTTGGGGCTACACACCGGCAGAATGTACGGTCATGGGTATTCCATCAATCACGACCAATTTATCCGGATTTGGTTGTTACATGGAGGATTTGATTGAGAATTCTCAAGATTACGGGATTTATATCGTTGATAGAAGAATGAAGTCCGTTGATGAATCCATCAGTCAGTTGACGGACCAAATGTTTGAATTCACGCAAAAGACCAGAAGACAGAGAATTAACCAAAGAAATAGAGTCGAAAGATTGAGTGATTTGTTGGATTGGAAAAGGATGGGGTTGGAGTATGTCAAGGCGAGAATGCTCTCTTTGAGAAGGGCATATCCTGAAGATTTCTACCAAAATGTCAACCCGTTTGAAAGCGACGAGAAGATCAAGTTGACAAGACCTTTGAGTGTCCCCGGCTCTCCGAGGGATAGCAAATACGGTGCAATGACACCGGGTGACCTTGGCACGCTACAGGAGAGCAATGACTCCGATTATCTAAATTGGTCGCTGAGGGCCGGCGATGACGATGAGGACGTCACACTCAGGGGCGCAAGTGTTGCACCTAGTGACCACGAGTCGTGAGTGCTTTGTGGCCCTGTGGCCCTGTGGTTTATGCAGTTCAAGGGTGTGGGTTTTTATCTAGGTTGTAATTGTTATATGTATCGATCCAAAAGTGTACCTGGCTGTATATGATGTTTAGATTTGTGGCCAAACATGCTGCGACAGCCGGATTGGTTTACCGTGCTGTGTGGATCACGCCACAAGTTGATCGGCGGAGCAAGGAAGTAGGCTGTAACGTGCATGCCAGCCTCGCAAACCAACCGCACCAGCAGAATTTAAGCCGGCGTTTGCTTTCTTTCTCTTCCACCCTTAGGATATGGAAATGGACTGTACTCGAGTTTGGAGCTTGATTTGAAAATGACTAGAATTGTTGTTGTTGGAGCAGGTATACTTGGGATCACCAATGCGTACGAGTTGTTGAAACGGGACCCCAACAGCCAGGTGACGATTGTCGCCCAAAATTTCCCAACGGACTTTGAGTTTAAGAAGGTGTACACATCTCCGTATGCCGGAGCCAACTGGGAGTCATTTGCCTCGATGGAAGAAACGGTCGTGCAAGAGATTGATGCTATAGGATACGACAAATTCTACGAGTTCATCAGAACAAAACCGGAAGCGGGCGTGACTGCCAGAAAAAACGTCGTTCTGATTTCCAACGAAAGATTCCACATGGATGGATGCGTCAAGAACATTCCGTGGTTTGCGTATGGAGAATTTGGTGAGAAATGTGGGTTTAGGGAAATGTCTGAGAGTGAGTTCGATACCGTTAAGTTCAAGTATGGTTACGAATTCGACGGCATGGTTATCAGAACGAGCTACTACATGACTTTTTTGATCAACGAGTGTTGGAGGCTGTCTGGTGCCAGCGAGGGCCCAAATGCACGATTTGCCTTGAAGAGGGCGTCGATCAAAAGGTTATCCGACGCTTTTGGTTTGCATGCCAGCGGAGAGCGGGCCGAGGTGGTGGTCAACTGCACAGGCTTGCTTGCACGTGAGTTGGAGGACCTTGGGGACGACGAAAGAGCCAAGCTCTATCCCGTCCGTGGAGTGGTGTACGTCGCCAAAAACACGACCGGTATTGAAAAGGTCACCGTTGTGGAAATCGACAAGGACGACGAAGCCCTTTACGTGATGCCAAGACGTGAGGGTGAGTTGATCATTGGAGGATGTTTCCAAAAGGGCGTGGAGACAACGCACGTTGACGAGGCTTTGAGGGCCAGGATCTTGGGCCGCTGTTCACAGTACCTCCCAGATTTCAACTGGGAGAATCTTGAAATCGTGAGACAGCAGGTTGGGTTCAGGCCATACAGAGAGGGCGGCTATCGTCTGGAACGGACCGGAAGGATTGTTCACTGTTACGGAGTTGGCGGGGCAGGATACCAGTCCAGTTGGGGTTGTGCCAAGAGAGTGGTTGAACTCGTCTCTGAGATTGAAAACCGTGGTAAGCTGTGATGCCGGTGATACTAACATTCACTATATACATTTTTATTTATATTTACACACATAGATATAAGCAACTAGATGATAGAACCTTTCAAAAAAACATCATTGTAGTCGCTTTCGGAGACGAACACCTTGTCGATAGTGTTCCTCCTGATGGAGACGAGACCCAACTCTCTGCGGTACTCTCCCTTGCACTCGGTGGCGTTGGTCACCAACAGGTTCGACTGATCATCGATGGCGATGAGCACTCCCCGCACGTGCCGTCCGTCACAGATATGGAAGGTGTAGGTCCTTGATATGAGGTCCAGCGGTTGCATGTTACTGGTGGTGGTGCTCATCCATACGACGGCGCTGACCTGTCTATGAGGGGTTCTTGCTGTGGGGGTCTTTTTGAAAAACGCTGTAGTTTGCTACGCGCGCCCCTCTGCGGTTGCCCCGTCGTGGCCGTCGGGGCCTGTAGCTGTTATAGCTGTTGTTGCAGATGCCGCAGATGAAGCTGGTGTGGCAGCAGGTCACTAAAGGAGAGGACACACAGCAGATCAGCACAACTATCCAAAATGTCCATCATCGACCACTCCTCCATCAAGAGGGTTTCGCAGGACGACGGGCTCGAAAGCATCACGCTTCGGTCAGACCTTGCTGCCCGCTACATATTTCTTAACGAGACGCTGTTGGAAGGGATCGGCGTTGTGACGATGCCGGAGAAGTTCAGACAGATGTTGGATTTGAAAGATGTGGTAAGGGACGACGGCGGACAGGTGATTACGGACGAGATGGCTTACCTGCGAAAGTGGGAGGATCGTTTGCGGGCCGAGGTAGAGCAGCTCGAACACGAGCAGCAGGGTCCCGACAACGACCAGCAGGCTCATGATCATGATCATGATCACGACCACGACCACGACCATACCGGTGCCGACGCCCTCCTCAAGAGCCTGGACGGGCCCTTTGCCACTGAGGCCGCCCTGGAGGAGCTCTGCACGAGAATCGCTGCCCGCACACACTGATTGCGGGAGCCGCAGAAGTGTTGCAGAAGCGTTGCAAAAGCTCGTTATCTGCCAGCGGTGCCTGTGGATGGGGCCGGTTCTTCTGCTGGAACACACAGCACTGCACCATGAGGTATGTACGGGGGACGACGGCGGCACCATATAATTCACAGACACCGTGTCGCCCAGTTTATAATCAGATATAGTCTTTACACAGGGGTATATATAACAGGACACAGAATAGAATACTAACCACCATGCAATTATCATTTCACAGTTCGTCAAAGAGAAGGATTGAGTTGGATGTGATGAAGTTGCTCATGAGTGACTTCAAGGCATCGCTAGTCAATGACAATTTGAAAGAGTTTTACGTCTGCCTTGAAGGCCCCAAGGACTCACCCTATGAGGGTGGGCTCTGGAAAGTCCACGTCGAGTTGCCCGACCAGTACCCGTACAAATCCCCTTCCATCGGTTTCGAAACAAGGATCTTCCATCCAAACATTGATGAGCAGTCCGGCTCCGTCTGCCTAGACGTCATCAACCAGACCTGGTCACCTATGTTTACGATACTTCACGTTTTTGAAACCTTTATACCACAGTTGCTGAACTATCCCAACGCAGCCGATCCTCTCAACGGAGACGCCAGCTCTCTTTACATGAGCGACAAGCACCAGTACGAGGAGAAGGTTAAGGCCTACGTGAAGAAATACGCAAACAGGTATGAGGTTCTGCGTAAGTTCAATCATGAAATGGGCATCGAAGACGAGGAAGAGGAACAATTAGCTTTTCTACCGGGGCTAGCACCTACAAAAACACCAGAGCACGAAGAAGCAGATGCTGCAAAGGGCCACACATGTGATAACAATATGGGTACGACTTTTGCAGATGATACGAACGATACTGACGTAGATCACGACGACGACGGCGACGATTTGAGCAGTGTGGATATGGATTTGGAGAATGGGAATAACGACAACGACAAGGAGAGCGGAAACGACACCGATAACGACATGGACATGGATCTCTGAGAGCAAGAGAACAGGCCGCAATTACAACAGGAACACGCAGCTTGGTATAGCTAGCTGCCTTTGGTGACTTATACAGAAATTTATAATAATGTATGCGCAATACGTAATGTAGGGTAAGAGCGAGAGAGAAAAGGAGGCTTCACCACATGCATCCTGTCTAAGTGCCGAATCCTGCAGAGTTTTGTTTTGTTGTGCTGTCTTGTGCCGTACACAGAACACTGTACATCACACTGATGACGGCGGCAAGGAATTCATTGACGAGGGTTTCCAAGAGAAACTCTCTGCAAACAAAACAGAGACTCGATAAGCAGACCATCTCCGACGGCATCATCACCCAGATCGTCAACCAGCAATACGTGCTATTTCTGGATAAGTTGGAAACGCTGAAACGTGTGTATGCTCCGGAAAACCCTGTGCATAGGCAATCCAAAATTTTAAACGACTGGATTTATATTGCAAGCAATTACTGTTATATTTTACTAGAAAACGACCCTGTTTATTGCGAAGAGTTATCGGTTCAACTATTCTCATACTATTATCTTATCTTAAAGTTCATATTCACTGAGAACAAGTCCTCCAGTCGTAAATATTCTCACGTAAATTTGTTAGATCGCCAAAACATGGATATTTTGTTCAGCAAATATGAGCAATTTTTACAAAATAATCACAGCATATCATACCAAAGGGCGATAAAAAAAATTAACGATCTCCAAAATACCGTCGGTGAAAACCTGGCCGCTGAAGGGCATAGAATATCGCTTGACCCAAAATTGATAGATGATGATCCAGTATCTTCACCGTCCGAGTTCTATCCACAATCAGAAATAAACGATCTTTCTTCCTCGTATTCAAATTCAGACTCGGATGATTCATCAGCCTCATCAATTGATACCGAACTACAGTCGATTGATGCGGCTAATCTAATGTCACTCGACCCCAGGAAATTGATTTTTTTGAACATACAGGCAAATACGATACATTCAGCGAGCAAAAATATACTCACCGTTGATCCAAGTTTGATTCAAACTAAAAATTATTTTAGTGAAAACATAATACCTTACTTGCAACCTGGAAATATAATTGTCTATTTTTCACGTTCAACCACAATCTCAGATTTGGAAACTTTTACCTTCAACCAGCTAGTCAATAATAACTTTTGTAAGGCTTTCTGGCTGAAAGGTGGATACAAATCCTTCAAAACTGCCTATTCGTTAAAGCAGACCCAACCTAAGCTACCCGAAATACCACCATCCCGCATCACATCGGCAAGTCCAATTTCAACTCCAATAAAAGTTCCACCACCAATACCAGTTGCCAAACCATTGATACCAACCGATGTGCAGCTTGACACGAGTTCAGACACCCCTGTAAAAAGCGTTCCTCATATTTATGCTGCTCAAATACCGACCTTGAGGACATCAGCCAATCATAGTTATGCATCCTTATCTGAATCCAAGGCACACAAGCATGTGGATCCAAACTACAGCTCCGCCGAAACTGGATTGAACCAGTTGCCATTCACGGCCACCAATGATGTTCACCCAAACAGGTCTAGTCAAAGTTTGTCTTTGCATGCTAACAGTTATCACAAGTCTCCTCTATCTGATCCCTCAATGCCCCATCTTTCAATAAATCCACCGATGCAGCAACTTTACAATCCTTATCAACATCAGCAACTGTATCAGTTATCAAGATTGGACTACACCCCCCTTATATCGCTGAGAAATACCGGCTCAACGTGCTATATAAATTCAATGATACAGTGTTTATTTTCGGTCAATAAATTCCGTCAATTTTTCATTAATGAAGAGCAACTTAAATCCTACGTGAAAAATTTAAATCACAGAAATCTGAAATTAGCATCAGGGTTTCACGAATTGTTCACTTTATTTTATAACAAGTCCCCCCATAACTCTTTGCCACCCATAATTGACATGACCCGATTCCTATCGATTATTGCCAAACTAAATCCCTCCTACCATATTCCAAATGAACAACAAGATACATCTCAGTTTTTGTATTATATTATTGATGAATTACATAAGGAACTAAAACTCAAATATCAGCAAGCAGAAAATTTGAACCTGATTAAGTTGTCGGATAGCAACAATGACGGATTTTACAATTGGCAATTAAAGACCTTAGAATCTGAAGGATATAGTTTCATTCAAAACTTATTCAATATCAAGGAGGCAGTCGTCATGCGCTGTAACAGATGTGGATATGCAAGCACGAGGTACGATACATCAATCATGATTCATTTGTCAATAAAGGGTAATAGTGGTTCATTGAATAAAATTGTAAGTGAAAATTTCCTTCCTGAGGAAATGAGCTCCAGGTTGGGTAATGCATGGGACTGTGATGGTTGCAATAAGGCCGAGAAGGAACTTGAGGAGCTACAGGAGAAAATGGAGAGGGAGCATGATAATTATTTGTCGAATTTGAAAGATAGAGAAAGGGAAAAGGATGGCAAAGACAAGGATAAAGACAAAGAAAAAGATAAGCCTAAAGACAGAGGACTTCTTAGAAAGAGATTTTTCAAAAGACACGATAGAGACAAAGACAAGGACAAGGACAAAGATTCAGACTCAGATAAACGTGACCAAACCCCTGATTCGGGTGTCGACTTATATGCTAACACATTGTCAGAAAAAGAGATTCAAGAATATAATAGGCTCGCTGATATATTTACACGGGAAAGAATAGCGTATCGATCCGTAGAGCTAATCGATCTACCCGACGTGCTAGTTTTATGTTTATCATTGTTCAATCCGAATCAACAAGACACAAAGGTCAACCTAAGAAATCTGAAATTTCCCGAAATTTTGACAATGGTCTTTGACAAGACCCAGCGTAGGTACAAATTGAACTCCTGGATTGATCACTGGGGAGCAAGCATCGATTCAGGCCATTACACAGCCACTGTACCTTCACAGCAAAACTCATGGATCGTCTGTGATGACGACAAGTTGAGTGTATTGCAGAGTCGTGATAAGGACGCCATCAACGATAGCAACGTGTACTTACTTTTTTATGAATCTGTGGACTGAACTGATTCATTTATTTAAAGTTTTATTTATTTGTAAACTACAGAAGATTTTTTTTTTATAGGAGACACAGCGATAGCATGAAAAATACAATTTAATTGACGAACCGAAAGTGGGAAATAATTAAAAAAATTGTTAGGCGAGTGAAAAATATTTTACATGAATCTCTTTCCACACGTTGAACAACCGTCCTCCTCCCATCTCTGACATTGCAAACCGGGGAAAACAATGTCTATAATATCCATAACCAAGCCCTCCACGTCAATTTCAACGTTAGAAAGAGCTAACAATGCAGGCGATAGCGAAAGTGAAAGTGCTGGGGATGATTCAATGCTTGATGATGCCATCGATGGCGTCTTAGACACAGCTCAACGAAAGCATCTCGGGATTGACGACAGAAGCATCATGACTCCCGGTGAACTAATTACCGAGGATGCCACATGGATCAGAGGTCATGGTACCTATTATCTTGATGAACATACGTACTCATCTGTGGCAGGTATGATACTCAAAGTTAACAAACTTCTTAGTGTTGTTCCATTCAAGGGACGTTATAGACCCGAGACTGGTGACCACGTTGTTGGCAGAATCATTGGTATTGGAAATAAAAGGTGGAAAGTGGAACTGGGAGCGGAACATGCTGGTGTGCTAATGCTAGGAGCAGTCAATTTACCTGGTGGAGTTTTGAGAAGAAAGAGTGATAGTGACGAATTACAAATGAGGTCAATTTTGAAAGAGGGGGATTTACTTAACTGTGAGGTTCAGAGTAGCTTCAGTGATGGATCTGCGAGTTTGCATACCCGTTCGTTGAAATATGGTAAGCTTAGAAACGGTATGTTTGTTAAAGTCAACTCTTCACTTATTGTAAGAACGAAGAATCATATGCATGACATGCCAGGCGGTGTCAGTGTTATTTTGGGAGTGAATGGGTATTGTTGGATTTTCAAAACTAAGAGCAGAGTTGAGACTACCAATGCCAACAACGCAGGCAAGGCAGAAAGTGAATTAAAGGCGGCAAGCAATGGGTATTCTATTGGTATGGGTAGTATAAGTATAACCAGACTAGAGGAGGAGAGTTCATGGGAAATTTACAGTGACAAGAACGATTTCATTAGTGTCAACGTGAAGGAAACAATCTCGCGTTATAGGAGCTGTTTGGTTGCGTTGAATTACTGCAACATTGCCATTGATGTGAAAAGGCTGGTGAAGGCGTATGAGATCAGTTTAGGTTACGGTGATGTCAATAGCTTAGTCAGCGAGGATGTGAAGAAGAGTATAGGGGAGGATCTTATCAACAGTGAGAAAATGAGGGGATGATTTCAAATATATGCCTATTTACCTACTTAGCTATTTAACTTAATAGTTTATTTATAAATATTTTTGAGATGATTAATTTCATCTTCTGGTATGACTTCACTAAATGAAGATCCTTTTGTATTATTAATCAGCCTTTTTTCAAAATCCGTTCTTTCCCTTGATTGCATCTGTCCGTTCTGAAATAAGGACCACATCAAGTCTTCCTCGCCAACAACCGCATCTTTCCTACCATCACCATGGTAAACAATTTCTGCAACATCATGTAAAATGTTTGCCGTTAGCCCCCAACAGTTTCTGGTACGAACATCAAGTTCTTGATCTTCGTGAGTTTCATCCTCCGAGGAAGATGATAAATCCTCAATTTCTTTGAGCCAGTCAACTTCATATTCATTGAAGATCGGAAAGATGAAAGATCTTAGGTTCCATGGTAAGCCAGCCCATTTTGTCCTTATATGACTTTGCTTCAAGCATTCCTTCAATTGAACATTATCCGGTTTTGGTTGTAAAAAATCTCGCAATGGCACACTGAAAACACTTGCAGATTCACCGGGATTTAGCACCAAATTACTTATACGACGTTCAGTCTTCTCCACGTCTTCACACCAATTAATATAACCAACACATGGTGAAACAGCCAAAAAAGTTCTTGCTAAATAAGTTGGCAATATTTTTAACTCATTTAATGCAAACCCGAAATTTTTCTGCAAAAAGCTATTGTGCCTGGAAATACCAATTTCCTCATCCATTTCCCTCCTTGCACACTGAAACTCACTCTCTAACCCATTGTCAGATTTGCCGCCAGGTAAGGAAATGTGTCCGGAAAAGTTCTTCAATTTTCTTGATCTTTTCGTCAAAATAACTCTTAATTCACCCTCATTACCCAAAAAAAGCAAAACCATCACAGCGGATCGACGACAAACGGGCACCTTGTGCCACACACTGAATTTGTTCTGATTCTGGAAAAATGTTGGCTTGAAATTTATAAGATTAGTCAAATATTTCGACTCCATTGCATGTCTTGTAACTCTGGTCTGGTAGTTTGAATTGCAAACTGGTGGAATGGGTAGCTTGCAGTCCCTCAACAAGTCCGTCAAGGCGGCACCAGTGCCGGCGTAGAAGGTGGTTGTGGAGTGGGGTGCCTCTCGGAGATGCTTGAACATGGTACGGGCTGTGCACTTGAGCGAAGCGGAACGAGATCTCGGTACGAGCATGCCTCTCTGCGAAACAGTCACGTGGTAGTGTCTGTATGTTTGTGTATGTGTTACGTCAGCAACGACTAAGAGGGCTCGTAGAAAGCTTGTTGAAAGAAAAAAAGCTGCTGGAACTGTCTGTTCTGCTGCTCTCGGGAAGGGCGGAGGAACATTCTGATAACATGGCCCAGAGGAAACAGGAGAAAAAGTGCAGCTCTTTTATCCTGCTGCTCCCCTCCCGCTGTTGCCCCCACCGCCGCCCGCCGTTATCAACACAGGGTGGGGCTGCACCGCCACACGCTTACGTAAGTATACAGCGGGTCCGTCAAAAAACTGATAACAAAATATACATAACACTATATAGATAACAGATGGAGAGGGGGCACGTACTACCTATTTTCGAGAAGGTCCACTTTGGCCTTCAAATTGTTCATTTCCTCCACCATCTCCTTCATAACGTCCAATAAATGCACCGTATCACACCGGTTTTGTTCCGCCTCACCTAAAATTTGCCTCGTACCCAATACCGTAACACAGTTCTCAACCCTCGTAATTGTATGATCCAGGAACGTCAACATAAATGATTCGACACTCGTTAGTTTGCTGTTCATGGTCTCTTCGGCTTCCTTTTGCACTCCATCGGCTAATTCTTCAAAGTGCTTCTCCATACGCGATCGCTGATTATATGGTGAAAAGTTTGTTGTAATTTTCTCCAATCGTAACGCAATCTTTCGCAAAGCCCACGCAGTTTCAAGCGTGATACCACCAATCACTAACTTATTCGATTTGTTCTGAATTTGCCCATCCTCTGTATCAGTTAGCATCTTCAACCTCGAACTTAATGCTGATGGAAAAACCAACCAAATATTTTCGGGGGTTTCCAAACCTTTCAATTTCTTAGCTCCAATATATTTGGAAACCATTCCAACTACTTCCAGTTGATGTATTTGATTCTCAACATCTTTTCCCTTAGATTTATACCCATATGCCCGACTAGCGTCAATATGTCCCTCCATAATCATCGCATGAATCTTCTTTACTTTCTCCATCTCATGATAAAAATCATTACTCATTGTGATTTGTCCCCCATCTGCAACCGCACTGACCCTTGATGCTCTGTTGACCATTGGTCCAAAATAATCCATTCTTTTGGTAATAATATCCATCTCACAAACGGGTGCACCCCAATGAATACCCATTCTAACGGATAATCCTCTGAAAATTAGATTACCCTCATTATCTTTAATTTCAAAACCTTGATCACTCGATAGAATCTCCGCTGGCCATTCCTTCGTAATCAGTAATTGTTGCTGAACAATGAAACACCACAATAACGCCGCCGTCGGTGTAGGAAAACTTACAATGAACGCATCACCTTCGGTTTTAACCTCGTATCCTCCAATTATACGTAACTGCCTACGCATGATGGAATTATGAATTTTAATAGCAGACCTCATCGCAACCGGATAATTATCCCACAATAACGTAGAATTTTTGATGTCCGTGAAAACCATTGCTAAATCCCCAGTCGGTGGTTCAATCTCTTCATCCAATTTACGCAAAGTTGAATCTTCCGGCTTTGATCCACCATGATGTTTTTGTTTTGTAGTAAATTGTCTCAATGATAAGACCACTGCCGTAACCTTCTTACCTTTACTACCGTATGAAATTGCAAAATCTCTCAATTTTTCAGCAGCTCCAAGAGGATTGGATTTCTCTTGTCTAAGTATATCAGCACCAAGCTCAAAAGGAACTTTCTTCCAAACCTCGTTGGTACAGATTGCAATCATTTCCTCATTATGCGTTAATTTGAATTTATGAATACTAGGTTTGGCGTTGATATGTGGGATTAGTTTGAAAAAACCAACTGCTCTGGAAACATCTGAAACTCCATCTAAGTATCCATCAGTTGTGACATATCCTCCAGACTCTCGAATTCTTTCGTATTCTTTAGGTGCATAAGGTTCATGTTTTGTAGTTATTATATTGAATTCGCCATTAGACCTAGTCAAAATACCCATAATATCACCAACATTAGCTATATAAACATGATCACTTTTAATATAGATAACTGTAGCTGAACATCCCGCTAACCCATCTTCCTCTAAAGTTAACTTATCTGTAGTTTTGGTTCTATGTGCGGCAGCTGAACTAAATGTAGATGATTCATCTTTATTAGTTAAAATACTCATCTCACTATTCATCGTTAAAAATGCACCTCTTAAACAGTCTTCAACGGTTTTGAACAAATCAGTACCAATACTTTCGCCCAACGATTTAAGTTCTTCGGCAAGATGAATCTCAAATGTTTCTTGAATAATCT
Source organism: Pichia gijzeniarum (assembly GCA_030556995.1). NCBI lineage: Eukaryota > Fungi > Ascomycota > Pichiomycetes > Pichiales > Pichiaceae > Pichia > Pichia gijzeniarum. Next base: position 100,837 of record JAKTVB010000021.1, read on the forward strand.
TCGAAATCTTATCACCCCCATGTTGCAGTGAATTTTTACCCTCATAGATAGTAATTAAAAACTCATCTGGGTTTCCTCTAAATTTTTCAATGACCACATCTCTCGTGGTTAATGAGTCTGAGTCCCCTAAGCTATCTGAAATACCATATCCAAACTTACCCAATTGTGAAACGGTAGACCTAATTCTCAGACCAACACTTTGATCCGGAACTGCATCTGTTGTAATAGTGACATCCATCAATCCCAACATTCGCAAATCTTTTAATCCAAGAAACGAATCAAGCTTCTCACCACTTTCATCGTAATTATGTTGTGGTTTAATTTCCAATCTTTTGTTACCTGAAAAATTTAGATATCTCAGTTTTTTATTATAACACCAATTCCAATCATATGGAATATTTCCAATGTTATACTTCAATTGATTGGATCCAATATCTAATGCAGTTAGGTTGCTCAATTTGTATAATTCCGCAGGTAATGTTCCAAATCTATTACCGTTCAAGTGAAGGGTACTAACTTTGTGCAAACTCTCTAAATCTTCAATTGGTAATGAAGATAAATAATTTCCTGATAAAAATAAATTTTTCAATTGCGAATAATGTATGTACCCAGATGGAATTTCAAAAATATCATTATATGATAAATTCAAACAACTCAAATTATGAAACAGTGAAAGTGTTGGAATACACGTATCAGTCAATTTATTGTCACACAAAGATAACTCTTTTAACGAACTTGCTAAACTTGTTGATTCCTTATCAATTACTGCTAGCGAAAATGAGCCTGTGTCATTAGTTCTTCTTCTTGGTTGAACATTTAAAATACCTTTAGGTAAATCCATAACTTCATCGCTTTGTTCTTCTGATATGGCATTTGAATCTTCTTGACTTTCATCATCAAAATCAACAGTACCATTATCGTTTTCAAAACTTCTTCTGTTTTTCAACTTTTCATGTTGAATGAACGCACTATTATAAATAAACAAATTATCAGGCGCTTCAGGAAATGTTTCTAATAAATTAGAAGCTAAATTTAAAGTTTCTAATGAGTTAAGGTACCATATCTTTTCATTCAGTTTACCAATATTGTTTAAATGTAAGTCAAAATATTTTAATTTAGTTAGTGAAGTAATTGAGTCAGGTAAACTTGTTAAATTGTTTTCAAAAACTGAAAAGTACGTGAGGTTTTTCATACAGCTAATATGATCCGGTAAAATACTCAAATGATTATGATCCAAGGATAGTTTCTCAACACCAATGAGCCTAGATGTAAAGACACATGATGTAAGTTTACCTTTTGAAAAATCCACGACTTTAAGATTGTTCATGTCACATCCGAAGTAAACATATGTTAACGGATTTATATTTAGTTCTACTTCAAATAATGTTGGTGCATCACATCTAAAAACCGATATATTGTTACCTGTTGCTCTAATGACTTCTAACTTTTGAGAAGCTTTTATTGAATCAAGAGATGACAGTTGGTTGAAACGGACATCAACCTTAATTAGTTGATTTAAATCTTCAAAAAATAAAGGCAAATCTCCAGCAATTCTATTACCAGCCATTTGTAAAACTTCCAAATTTTTTAAAGCTAGTAAGTTTTCTGGAATTGCCGAAATCAAATTATATGACAGATCTAACTTTTTCAATCCTTTAATTTCAAATATTTGAGGTGGAAATGTTTTGAATCTATTAGATGCCAAATTAAGTGTTTGTAAATTCACTAACGAGCCAAATGAGTCTGGTAACTGATTTATCCTATTACATGCAAAATTGAACGTATTTAAAGTCGTCAGCATCGAAATCTCAGAAGGGATTTTTTTAATGTAATTGACTTCCAAATCTAAATTGACTAAACGAGGAGCATATACAATGGCCAATGGGAAGACAGGATTACCGCTTCTAGTAAAAGAAAGCGTTGTTAGATTCCTTGAATCATGCATAAATTCCTTCGTGAACTCAAACGATGGATTTTGGGATACATCTAGCGTAATAATCGGTTCTGCATACAAAAAATTTGGAATATCTTGCAAGTTCCAGTTTTGCAAATTAACATTCTGAGGGTTGATCATCCTTTTCTTTTCCTCACTTATTACCTCAACACCCTTATCCTCAACAACAAATTTGAACAAAAAACTTAAATCTGTTCTTTCAATGTAATCCAAATTATCCTTAACTGAATATCCATACAAAAATAGCATTGTTCTTTGAATTTTCAAAGGTTTTTCCTCAAATGATAAAGTTCTTGTTAGACCGCCACATTTTAAGACCAGCATATGATCATCATCTGCTTTTAAAAATTTTTTTCTGGTCAAAATATCCAGAATATTTTTGCATGTTGTTTCCAATGTACATGGTAACAGAGAAGATTTGTCGCCTTGAAAAATTCTGACTGAAGCTCTTGAAGAAGGTTTTAATTCTTTTGGGGTTTTCTTTGGTCTTGCCACTTGTTTAGTCGACGTTGAACTTTTATTTTCCAAAGTTGGGGAGGGTGATGAAAGAATAAAGTGAGATGGAAAAACTTCAGAAAAACCACGGTTTTTAGTACTCGAAGTTTTCGTAGAAGTTGGACTTGAAATAGAATCATTATTAGATATAGCGCTCAAAACATCAGATTCAGGAATTTTATTAATCTTTGAGTTTGAATCGTTTGTCAGATTTTCAGATTTAACTTTCCAACTTTCAGGAGGTTTCCAAAATGTTTTTTCTGCGTATAAATTTGTTGGAATACTTGTTGCCGAGCCTACTCTAGACATTTCTGATGGCATGTTCGAGATAGAACCCACTTCGTCGGATTCATCCTCATCATCCATTAAACTGATGCCAAATGACTGAGCAACTGAATTTGCTGTTGACATTGGAATTGCCAAAACATCATTTTCATTATGTAAGTTAGTATGATTTGTTGAAGTGGATTTTTTTCTTTTATCAGTTGAATTAAAAACTGAAGGTAAAGATGAGATATGATGCGATGGTGGGAAGTTTGTACCCTTAGAGTAAGACTGAAACTGTGTCTGATATTGTAACTGCTCCTGTCCATGTGCCACTGTATGTGCTTGGCCTTGTAAATGTTCTTCTTCGTGTGTTTCTGTTTGTGGATGCCCTTCTCTTTGTTCTTGTGATTTTGGAGTGATATGTTGACTACCAATATGAGGTGCCAGATGTTGAGGAGATTGTAAAAATTTTTGAGTCATTGAAAAAGAACTTTTATGTGGATTTGAAATTCTTGAAGATATAGACGAATGTCGGTGACCATCAGATGTACGAGTTGAGGTTTCACTGTCCTTTCTAGAGGGCAAAATCCTATTAAGTATACTAGACCTCTTACTTGATCGCTTAGATGATTGTGAAGATCTATCATGTTTCAAGCTTATAAAGTTGGTGTGCGATTTCGATGGCTTCATGGAAACTGAATTTGAAAATGATGAACCTTGCCCTTCACTAGCATGTGAGGCTGAACTGTATCCTGAAAATCGTCTTTGATCTGCTGCTCGTTCATTATTTTCGTGATGGTTTGAAAGCATGGTAATTTCTAAATCACCCGTATTGTTTTTACCGATATTATCAGAGTTACCAGTATTATTCACACCAAGTTTGCTCCCAATTGCATCCAGAACCCCACCAGCGTGAAGTGATTTCAAGTGGGATGGATTCCTAGAAGAGCTAGGCGAAGTTGAAGACGCTGAGCCTTGTGAATATTGTCTTGCTTGGATTTCGCCAGTGGCTTTAGTTAAGTCTAAATATAAATCCGTGTTCCCGTCTGTGTACTTGGCATTAAACTGTGGTTTTTCATAACGAGAATACTCATTAATTTTAGAACTATTATTAGAATTGGAAGTAAGTTGGCAATTGTTTGTTTGCTTGATATTGCGGTTATCATCTGATTCAGACATGATTGGTTCAGCTGATGTATTTGGTACAGTGGTCTACAACAAAATCAAAAAGAAGATGAGGCTGGCAAATTAAGTAAAAATCACAACAAAAAAGCAGGGGCGGCCAATCAGCCGCCGCGCTGACAGAAAACAGTAATGACCTTTTAACGTGTATAACTCTTCTTTGCATTTCTAACCCTACAAAATACTATTTAGTCTCTACTGCAAGAGTTGATGGTATTCCTGTAGATTACTTTGTTGTGCTGTTAGCTGTCTGCGGTACAGAAAAAGACAGATCAGGAAATTGGAAAAAAGGGAAAGGTAGACAGGAAGTTACCAGGTTATTAGTGGAATAGGAGAGAAGGAGATTGAAAAAAAGTACGAGACTTGACATACGACAATTAAACCTTATTACACATATTAGGATATCATTTAGCAAAATATAATAGCGTAGTTAGAGAAGGACAAGAATATTCCTAATGATTGGAAGCTTGTTCAGAAAACGAGACTCTATTTACACACCAACACCTTCAAGACCTTCAACACCTCCAGCGCCAGGAAACCAATACCAGCAGTCACAAACTGCACCTTTGTCATCATTATCGTCTTCCTTTTTGCCTTCATTATCATCAGCATCAACACCATCAGGATATGACCCATCCTCGTTATCACTCCCGAGCTCCCACAAATCAACATCCTTAAATAATTCTTTTTCACATTCAAATATAAACTCACATTCACAATCTGCTTCAAGTAATGGTTCGTATGTTAACTATCCACAAAATATTCATAATGCACACACGCAAGATTTTGAAAAGTTAACAGATCAATCAAACTTGCACATGCCCTCACTATATGGTTTAAGTTCGTCATCACCATCTGCTAGTTTCAAACTATCGGATAAACTTGCTTGTTTTAGGATGGTCATTATTCAAGATGCAGGTATACGAAAGAAACAGCCTTTGTTTGATTCTGCGGTACCTCACAATAAAAATTTGTCAGTTATGCAACAAAAATTAAATAAGAAAATGTATCATTCTATGAATGAACTGTCCTTATTTATGTTTGGATGTTATGGTATGCCCATCTCAGAAAACAACATGACGACCAAAATCCACTATTTGCCATCTTTATCGAGTTTACATTCATCCATTCTCATAACCAGATTGTTTTCGTTGGATTCGTCTTTTAAACTGAAACCACATAAAGTATCTTCAACTTCGTCCGGTTGGGAACAACACCCGTTTTTGGAAACCGATGAGCTACCATTGTACGAGGATTTATCAATAAGATTTTCCATTGGTTTGGTGATACCGGTATCGTCATCAGTTGAATCAGTGCGTGATGAAATTACGGAAAATTGGTCACAAATTTCGGAGTCACTTTTATCTATGCAAAATTTGATTGCTTTAAAATTAAGACAACAATACAATATTCAAAATAGGTCCAAGAAATTACATTCTCAACAAAATCAACTAAATAATCATACAAACTTAGCTAGTCAAAATAATGTTCATTCTTCACCTAATAAATCTATGCGGCTCAATTTTTCGTTGTACTCATTACAGTCTGAAATTGATATATATCAAAGCCTTGCTTTATTTTTAACTCAGCTTGTGTCTTTGTTGGAAGTTCCAAGACTATTTATTGACTTAAAACATTCAAACCAATCTTTAATAAATTGGGCATCAACATTATCTCTGTGGTTAGAACTAAAAGATGGAAGGACGCATCATCATCACCCCGAAAATCTGAGCGGAATACACAGCAATACAGGCCCTTCTCATAATAATAACGGCAGTGCCACATCTCATTCACTAAAGTTTTTGGCATCACTTTTATCCATATTTTTGCCTGTCAGAGATGAGCTTTTTTTGAATACTTTTAGTACTGATGCGTATTTGAAACTTAGAATCATTATTGGTACCTCCAATCCAATAGTTTCTCAAAAGTTGATATTTATACTAGCAGGAATTTTAGGATATGAACATTTTTCAAACTTGTACAATGAATCGCAGAAACTTCCAAAAAGATCAAGCTTACAAGAGTCATTGAAGTCAGAGGCTATACCAATTCCAATAAGTCGATCTGAAAATATTAGCTTATCCAGAAATGCCCCGGGAAGAAAAAATTCATTTTTCTTTGATAGTCAATCACCAGGCATAGACATTAAATCATCTCCATTGAGGGTGCAACAATCACCAAGCATATCCACTGTATCTGCAAGTATTCAAACTCAACGTATACCTGTGCCTACACTGACAAGAACTTCATCTTACGCTTCATTACAAAATTTATCGACATCATATGGAAATGGAATTTCGACAAGTATAGGATCACAAACCTCTTCAAGTTCCTGGAGAAATAATTTTGGTTCTTTCATGGAAAGATGGAAAAATTCCATCACATCATCTCCCACGAACTCGCAAAAATCCGGAACCCCATCTCCCGGACTTTCCGAATACGATGAGTTTCCCTGGTATATAAATAAAAAACCAAATCCAACCGCACTTTCATCATCACCAGCTCCATCATTTATATCAGCTCAAACATCATTGACAAATCATACATCTAATAAGTGCACACTAAGCAGAACTCAAAATGTGGGTAACTATAATGCCATTGACGATGACTATATTATCACTAGGTCCACTTCCAATTTGATCACGTCTAGTTTTAAAAATATTGTTGACAGTATTAATCAAAAGGTAAATTTTATTATGAACGGAGACTTTGATTGTACGATAGAAGGATCAGAGTGTGATTCCGTTATGAATGTATCCATTCGTCAGGATGAAAATACTAGTGAAGACATTAGCATTAACTCGAAGTCCATCAATTGTACAACTGCAATAAGATTACCACTTTTGGTAGGCTATATTTCTCAGTATCGGCCCGAATTTAATTTGATGTCTTGTCCTAACAAGGGCTTACAAGAAACACTTTTTACGGACACTATGAAGGAGGATTTGAAAAATCCACAGGTAAAAAAAAGCCGTGTTTATTTTGTGAATTTAGGGATGAGAAGAGTTAATGTGTTGGAAATGACTAACAATGACAACGCTCAAAAAACATCAAAAAATCATTTGAGTAGACCAATTTATAGTTCCAAGCTAAGTACCAATAATTTTAACAACACCAATAATATAGAAATTGAGTCAAATGATAATAAGTTGAAACACTTAATGAAGCAAAAGTCCAAATCTAATCTTACCAAGACTATGGAGTCTGGTTTTGAATTACATCAAAAAACAATATTTACACCTTCCAAACCTTTAGTTGAAGAACATTCTTCTGGATCTTTTGTTAATGAAACCGATCATATTTCTGATAGTGTTGACGCTTGCGATAAAATATTGGAGAAAATTACTTGTGCCATAAATACTTTCTTTTTTGAAATAAATAATAAATCAAATAATGAAACATCTAGTATTGATAGGGAAAATGAATCTTGTAATAATATTAGAGGACTTATTCAAGAGCTTTTACAGATTTACGATTCTAAATAAAGAAATAGATAAATTATTGACAGCTGTTTAATAAATATACAATTTTATAGAATTTGACATTAGTTATACCTTTAACATTATTTTTTACATACATGATTATTATTCTAATGATTTTTCATACGCTTCAATTGTATCCTTATGCCCTTCGGGTTGATATAGGTTTAAGGCAGATTTATAGGAATCGTAGTAAATTGGGACTAGACCTGGTGGATCGTTGTCGTCAAAAAGATGCCGTCCTTTGTTATGCGGAATACCACAATGTTTGCAAAATGGATTATGTGTTTTGTACTCGTGGAACCGCGGAACACTATGAACATACTTGACTTTCTTATGGTTCTTTTTCAATACTATCAGTTTAGAGGTATCGTATTTTTGCTCTATTTCATTCGACTTCGACTGGTTTAAAGGAATCCTTCCCGCTTTTTCGCCCTTAATGTCAAAGCTTTGGTTCTCGTTATCTTCACCATCAAAATTAACAATATCATCCAACATTTGTGAAGTGCTAAAAGTGTCGCTTAGTGACATTGGCCTCAACGAAAGTTCGGGTATAATAGATGTTATTTTCGTAGATTCAGGCTCATTCTCTTGCCACCACTTTGAATCAACTTCCAAATAGGAGGAGTTTGCAAGATGTGACGAGTTCTCAATTAACGAATGATCGGGATGAAACAAGGAATATTTCATATTTTCTTTTTCTAGCTCAATACTATCATCATACTCAACATTATTATCTCTAATGTATTTTATTATCGATTGAACGGAAACTGTTTTATCAACTTTAAGCATTTGATTTCTAATGAATGGAATTTTTGAAGTGATTTTGGGATAGTATTGTGATACTAAGGTGATTATAAGTTGTGAATTAAGCGCTTCTAAAAACTTTACTCTTTTTCTAGTCATATCAATATGGTTCGTATAAAATTCGGTGATGTCATCAAGCTTTGCTTGGTAAGACAGTAAAGTAGATGATAATGTATTTTCAAGACTTATGACAGCTAAAAGTTGTTCAGATAGTATATATTCTATTTGATTAGCTTGGTTGTTGTTCAATGATTCGAGATTGTGTAAGTAGTTATGCAGTTGTCTGGGTATTTCATGATATGTAACTGTACTCGCTGAAGAGATACATGTTTTGAATAGCAAATCAAAGTTAAGAAAGCTTTTATGAGTGACCAAGTGATATAAAATTTCAGCTGCAGTTGAGTAAAAACAGATAAGTAGGTTTTCAGATAAACCAAACGAGTCTTTCCATTGTGTATAATTGCTATGATCTGGTGGTTTATACGTAAACAGCTTCGCACAATCCGCAGGAAATAAATCTATATTTGATTGCACCAGTTTGCAAAGCTTCCAGACATGTATCAAAGGCTGTATTTGATGATGATTGTCGTGCGTGACTTTAAGTGCAACAAAATCGTCGGATTCAAAAATAGATCGCAGCTGGCTTCTCAATTTAAAATCGACTGACATGGCAAAAGTCGACATTTCAATTTCGGACGTCATAATTGCCCTAAAGTACCTTGTAGAAAGGCAAAGGGCAGCCAGTTTAGAGCAAACCTATATCTAAAAAAAGAACTAAACAAATAGTCACAGCAGAATAATTTCAATGCTCGACGCATTTTGCATACTAATATTTGCTGTGCACTGATAAAAGTTCCAACTGTTTGGTTATTTTCAGAGTTTGGAATCATGTACCAGGTAGAAGAAAGTACTTGTTCTAAAAGACTGAAGTTTGAAAGACAAAACAAGCAAAAAACAAAAAACAAATAGTTGTGTTTACGTTGTTGGGTTGATGAACTAAAGTGTGTTTGTAGGAAACCTGCATCATTGGGCATCATCAAATATTTTGTACTTTCATTTGTTTGTTTGCCTAAGTCTACACTAAAGAAATGCATTTACAAATAAATTCTATTCAAAAATTGAAGCAACAACTTAAATGTTAGCTCTTTCGGGGGGTGATATTTCATGGATATAAACCGTTTTACTATCCAATCCTGGAACTTCTGCAACACTTAATGGAGTAATGAAAATTGTTTGTCTTTTTGGATTTTCTGCGACCTTACTTAAAATCAATTTAAGTGCAATCCTACGGTTAATATTATCCATAAAAACATCGAATTCATCCAACCCTCTAACCCTTGAATGCATTGGACCCCAAATTGCGAAAAGAAATGCAATTTGTCCGTAGGATTTTTCACCACCTGAAAAAGATTCCACTGATCTTAATGAGCCAGTTTCTTTAGTTGCAACCTTCAAAGTTAACGTTCCCTTTTTCACATTAAATTCAATACTACCTCTAAAACGACGAATTTTCAATGCAGATATGAAAACGGATTCCACCTCTTGAAATGTTAAATATGTTGTTTGCAACAAATTATTCAACCTTTCGTCTAAGGCAGTATGCAAACTATTGTAAAGTTCAATTGTTTGTCCAAACTTACTTTCAATCTCTTTCAAATTAACATTTGCCTTTAACAAATTTACCTCCGCCTCTTCCTTAGTGATTCCTTGTCTATTTTCAATCTCTTGGAGATATTTGTTAATATTTAATATTTCTGCATCTATTGATTCGATAGTCTGCCCATGTCGTATATTAGCTTCTTCGAGTGTACAAAACTCTTTTGCTTGGTTTCCCAAATTTTCCATAACTTCAGAAGTTTTCGTCAAATAATCTCGTAGTTTTCTGATATCTTCATTTAATCGGGAATTATGGGCATCAAGTGTACGTATATTACCTTTACTAAACTCAATATTTGTATCAAATCCCCCTAGCATACTCTGCTTCTCTTCATACTGTTTCTTTGCACTAACATAATCACTGCTAATTGTTGTATACAATTCGATTTGCATCTTCAAATCCTTTTGACTTTTATGAAGATCAATTTGCAATGGTTCTAACCTTTGAATATCCAATGAAATAATCGAATCTAAACTTCCTTTCTCTTCAATCAACGACTCCAATTTCGATGTACCAACTGTTAAATTTTCAAGTTTATCATCAGCCTTTTGGATAGATGTCAACATTTCCCTGTACTGGTGCTTTAGATTATCCAGGTGAACTTTCATTTCTTGAAATTCTGTCTTAAACAATTTTGTTTTGGTGTCAAACTCAACCTTCTTTGCATCTCTTGACTTAAGCAGTTGAGATAAATCTCTCTCTAATCTTAAACCAAACGAATCACCTTCAATACGCAACCTAGCACCTTTATCATTATTTCTAGTAGTGTGAACCGGATCTGATTGGAAAGACCCGTTTTTTTTATAAATTCTTAAAACATTATGGTCAACAAAACAAATGACTGAACGGACTAAATTTTGAGAATCGTTTTCTAATTCTCTTTGTGCTTCCATTCTATCAGGTATCAATAAAATGGCATGTAATTTCAAGGAGTCTACCAAAAAACATTTCAAATTTTCATCACTAATTTTCAAAACATCAAGTACTGTAGGATACTTAGACCTTGGTGTATCACTAGTATAATCAAAAACTTCGTTCTGTCTAACTGTGATTTCACTGCCAGTACCAAAAAACTTTACTCTAGAACTCAGAATTTGAGCATCACGATGACTAGTAACTATGAATCCATTTAAAGCACGTTGCAGCATTGATTCTAAAACAGCACTCCATTTTTGATAATCTTTTTTAAGTTCGATATGCACACCTAGGGGACCCATAACTGGATTGCTAAACCTTTGCGAGTGAATATCTCTGGTAAGCCTGTTAACTTGTGGGTTGAATGAACTTTCTGGTCTATTAGAATGCTCCTGCTGTTTTGCTCCACGAATTTGCGACTCCAAATTTTTAATTTCTCTATTCATATGACTCAATTCCGTTCCATTGGCAATTTCAATGTTGTTGATTTTTTCTCTCAAAATTTCTTTGTTAGATGAAATTTCTTCCCTTTCTTTCGTTATGCTTGCTAACTTTTCCTTCTGTTTCTCTTTGAATAACTTTATTTTCTCAATAGTGTCTTCGCTTGAACCTGCAATTTTTTTCTTCTCCTTATCTATATCAGCTTCAATTTTGAATATTGATTTGTGAGATTCGTCAATGTTATGCTTAACAGTATTTATTTTTTGGTTAATTATCTTTATTTCCTCTTGTTCCTTGCTAGTTAAACTTTTTGAATCTTCCTTTTCGGTTCTACAATGAAAATATTTTTGTCTAAAATTTTCTAGTTCGCCATCCTCCAGCCTTTTTTTAGATTCTTCCATATTTTTAATTTCTTCCATAATTAAATCGCATTTTCTTTTATTTTCGGTAACATCTCCAGCTTTCTTTTCAAGCAACTCATTGGCTTTTGCATAAAGCTTTTCATTTTCCCTATACTGAACCCATATTTTTTTGCCAATCAATAATTCTTTTTTTTTAGAATATTCATCAGAATCTTTAAAAGAACTCCAAACTTTTTCAGACTCTCTGAACTTAGCTTTCATCTCATTATAAACATCTTTATTTTTTTCTAGGATATCCTTTATTTCGTTTGAGTTACTCTCTATATTTTTTATATTATCAAAAGACTCTTTTAGCCTTGTACCGGTCATAAAGCTGTTAAATTTATCTTTATCGGTCGAATGTGCTAAAAAGGTTTTGGCTTCCGTTTGAGTTAAAATGGTCATCGGATTAGCAATAGTTATACCAAAATATTCTAAAATACACTCAACAGTTTTTTTCTTAGTGGAAACAGTTTTGTTATTGGAATTTTTGACATGCAAGGCGTGACTTCCTTCAGTTCTAAGGACTCTCTCAATAATAATTTTCGGCCCAAATTCTTCGGGTTTATAAGCTTCTAGACCTTCATTTTTCAAAGTAACAATTGCCCTAGCAACATTTTTTCCATGCATGATCAAATTTTTTAATGAAGTACCTCGATCAGTATCGGTGGCTTTTGCGCCTAGTGCCACTGAAATACCTGTTAAAACAGCCGATTTACCTGATCCATTTCTACCAATAATAAAATTTGTCTGTGGACCTAGTTTCAAAGAGAATGCGCTGTGGCACATAAAGTTAAAAAGTTCTAGTTTTTCAATAACACCAGCCTCGGAAGGGCTTTCATCATCCTGTAATGATTGAGCAGATGGTGGTGCTTGGGTCATTTTACCAACAGTTCTTCTTTTACGGCTCTTTTTTTTCCATACTTCGTCAACTTGGGACATTGCCTCTCTAACATCTACTTGAGATCCTTGAATTTGTTCAATATGGTTGCTAGAACTTTGCAATGCGTCATTAAGTAAAGGATTCCCGCCTGTTCTTTTCCTTTTCACATTTGTGCTTGCGCTTGCGCTTGAGTTTGGGTTTGAGTTTGAGTTTAAATTTGAATTTTGATCGTCTGGTGTTGTTATTGATGATGCGTCATTCGTGCTAGCAGAATCAGATCTATTGGGACTTTCAGTGCCGTAGTCTTCTCTCTCTCTTTTAATGGTCATTCTATCGGAATTCTGTATGTTATTCTTATGGAACTTCCTGGAACACACACACACTCTGCTAACGTGTTACAACTAGCAAGACTTCCGTTTTTCGCGTTTGCTTTTTCGAATTTTTGAGCAAAAAGCAAATTGGCTATGATCATGATTTTTGCAGTGCTGGAGAAAATGGTAATTCTGTGTTTGAGCAAAACTGAAGTTGATATGAGCAGGGTAAAGATAGGGGGAAATGTCGCTGCTGCAGCACAGGGGCTAGTTGATCTGACTGCTCTTGATAGTAAATGGTTGAACCGTTGGAAAGCAAAGTGTGACAACCAGTTTATAAATCCACGCCGGTTGGTTAATTCGAAAAGAAACAAAAATGCCAAAGATTTAAAGAAAATGTATTCTTTAACAATGTTTCCATATCCTTCTGGAAGTCTACATATGGGACATTTGAGGGTGTATACGATAAGTGATGTTTTGGCAAGATATTATAGAATGAAAGGATACGATTTAATTCATCCAATGGGTTGGGATGCATTCGGTTTACCAGCAGAAAATGCTGCAGTTGAAAGAGGTGAAAATCCTGAAAACTGGACCAAACTCAACATTTCCAAAATGAAGGCCCAAATGGAATTAATGTTAACGGATTTCGACTGGGATAAAGAAATTTCAACCTGTGATCCTGATTATTATAAGTGGACTCAAAAGATCTTTTTGGAATTATATAAAAATGGTTTAGCCTACAGAAGAAAGGCAGAAATCAATTGGGATCCTATTGACAATACTGTTCTAGCCAATGAACAAGTTGATTCGGAAGGTAGGTCCTGGAGATCAGGTGCAATTGTTGAGAAAAGATTGCTAGAGCAATGGTTTTTAGGTATTACGAAATATGCCAAAGCGTTGAACAAGGACCTTGAGCTTTTGAATGATTGGCCAGGCAAAGTCAAAGCAATGCAAAAAAATTGGATTGGTGAATCTAGTGGATGTGAAATTAAGTTTCCAGTTAGTTTGACTGAGGACTCACAATTGAAATTACCGCTAAGTGTTTTAGATGTTTTCACAACTAGGGCTGAAACTATTTTCAGTGTTCAGTACTTAGCACTTTCATTTGACCATCCAATTACTCAAGAGTTTTATAAAGCTGATTTGCAATTAAAAGAATTTGTGGACAGGCTAAATAAAGAAGGCGAAGATTCAGAAAAATCAAAAGAAGGATATCAATTACAGAACGTTTATGCTACTAATCCATTAGATGCAAGTATTAGGTTACCTGTTTTTATTGCCCCCTATGTTATTAGTACATATGGTAGTGGTGCTGTTATGGGATGTCCAGCTCACGACACAAAAGATTTTGAATTTTGGTTAAGTAATATGGGACCTGATAGGGCTGTCATTCACTCCGTTGAACCTTTCGATGGTATTGATTTCAGCGAAAATGATCCGTACATTTCCAAAGAAGGTAAAATGAATATTAATTCCAAATTTTTACAGGGTATGAACACAACAGATGCAAGGAATAAGGTTGCGCTAGAACTGAAATTGATAAACATGGGTGATTTCAAAACTAACTTTAGACTTAGAGATTGGTTAATTTCAAGACAAAGGTATTGGGGTGCACCGATTCCAATGATTCATTGTGAATCATGTGGTGTTGTTCCTGTTCCGGATGAAGATTTACCAGTTAATTTACCACATGTTGACAAACTTTTGGGCAGAGGTGGATCTCCATTGGCTCAAATTGAAGAGTTTGTTAACTGTGAATGTCCTAAATGTCACCAGCCAGCCAAAAGAGACACCGATACAATGGATACATTTATGGATTCATCATGGTATATGTTTAGATTCCTTGATTCAAAAAACAATGAAAAGCCATTTTCTAAAGAAATTGCGACTAGATATATGCCTATTGACCAGTATATTGGTGGTGTGGAGCATGCAATTTTACATTTACTATATTCAAGATTTATCAGTAAGTTTTTAAATGATGCAGGATGGTACGAAAATAAGGAAATGAGGGGTGAGCCTTTTAAACAATTGATTACCCAAGGAATGGTTCATGGTAAAACATTTGTTGATCCTAAGACTGGTAAGTTTTTAAAGCCTAATGAATATGAAGTTACCACTAGTGGAGATGCAGTTATTATTGCTACTGGTGCAGTTGCAAGCGTGTCATATGAGAAAATGTCCAAATCTAAGTACAATGGAGCTGATCCTGCTGAATGTATTTTAAAGCACGGTTGCGATGCAACCCGAGCACATGTTTTATTTCAAGCTCCAATTAATGAAATTTTAGACTGGAATGAAACCAAAATTGTAGGTATTGAAAGATGGTTAAAGAAAGTTTTGAAATTAGCAGTTGATGTTTCAGGGAGGAATGAAGATGACGGGAGTGTAGTCAAAATTGATAAGGTTCAGAAACCAATTACAGAAAATGATATTGAATTACATAACACGTTATACGAATTAGAAAAAGGTATTAGTGATTCATTCAATAAAACTCCTTCGTTCAATACGTTAATTTCATTTTATATGAAATATGCCAACGCATTAGCTGATAGTGTTAAGAATGAAAATATTACAATCAGATACATCGAGCACAAGTATTTGAATTTATTGAAATTCATGGCACCAGTTACACCGGCTGTATGTGAGGAGGCATTTGAGATTTTTAACCACAAAAGCAAAAACTTCGATTCAAAAAGATTTTTGTTGGAGGCAGATTGGCCTTTAATTGCCGAGCCTATTGAATCATTGATCAAGTATAATATCATGGTTAATGGTAAGATGAAGTTTGTACATAAATCCACCCCTGACTTTATCCGCAGTGTTGAAAGTTGCTGTACGGAGCTTCTTGCAACCAAAGAAGGTGACAAACATCTTTGCCGTGTCGAAATCAAAAAGGTTATTATGAAGAAAGGTACGATTGTTTTTATTACTAAACCCCTAGCAAAGAAATAAACTTGTAAATAGATTTTGTAATCATCTATATATAAAATATAACGAAGTCATGTTTTACCGGAAAAGTTGCCGAAACAGGAAAGTATACCCTGACACGTTTTTTTTTTCCCCAGCCGGCAAAAGTGGAGAACGGTTAGAGCAAAGCCTACAGTCATTCCTACGAACTTCATTGCAAGGTTTCCACCTAAATGATGGGGAAGAATTTGCAAAGACCACCGCCATTGTATAGGCTGCAACAAAGACTTGTTTTTCTTTCAAATTTGTTGTACAATCCTAGATTTTACGAAATAATAAACGAAGTGCTCACGGATCCATCAAAACTTGATCTGACATTGGGCACGCTATGTTACTCAGCTTTGTTTATTAGCGCAGTTATCAGGAAATATCCGAAATGGAGGGTAGCTTTTCAGAAGTTCTGGATCATAATTTTACTATACGTGAACAAACTTCTATCGGCATTAAGGAAACAGAGCCCCAACAAAATGTTGCGAGCTGAACTTCCTACAGAAAAAATTTCAAAAGAACCAGAGAATGCAAATAAATCAGTCGACATTGCTAGTGTATTGAAAAATTTTTCAGGATACATCACAGACATTCGGATATTCAACAGGGGGTTCTCAATCCCGTCATGCCTTATAAGCATATTAACATCGGGATCGTTCTTAAAGGACGGAGACTATCTCAATTTTGTATCAACATGGTGTATATCTCTCTATCAACCATTTGAGACGATTGCTTTTTTATTTGACCATAAGTGGTTATTACCAAATCGAGAAAATAATGTCAATTGGTGGTATGCAATTTCGACAAGGTTTTGGTTTGTTTGGGTTGTTGCTGAATTTTCACAACTTTTTTATAAATTGTTAATGGTTCAAAATTACAAGAGTATACAAAAGGGTGAAGTTATTCGACTCATCGAACATCTGGCAACACTACCATTATGCGTGCATTGGAGCAGGGAAGATGGTTGGTTAGATGATTTTAATGTTGGTCTTTTTGGCACGATTGCGGGTGGCTTAAGTACTATTGATGCGTGGAAAAAAATATGGGCCAAAGTTTTGAAAGATTGTTAACTGACACGGAACTTTCATCTTTTGGATTGCATACCATCTCTAATAGTGAGGTAATAATCATGTGATATCAAGTAGGAATTACTTGTAATACTAAAAATATGTTAATTAGACTTCATACAATATATTTCAAATAACTAGCTTTTTATTTGCTTTTGGAAGAGAATCAGAGCTGAAGTTTTTACATGCAACTTAAACAAATACTGGTCATTTTATATAAACTTACATAGCTTACAAGAAAAAAATTAGCTGACTTTACCTTTCCAATTTTGTTTGAACTGATCCACAGATTTATCGGCATACTTAAAATAATATCTCATGAATTGTAAATGCGGAAGTAATTTGGTATCGCATTCATTCTCAATATCTATACCTTGGATATATTTGAGTGACTTGCCGATTAATTTGAATTTTGGATCAAGTAGTAAAGATGCAGGATTCTCTGGCTGAATTACATTTAATTTATAATTTTGACATAATAATTGACACATTATCTCCCATATTTGCAACTCTATATCGTATTTTATTCTGCTATCTTGAAATTCTATTAGATCATTACCTGATTTATCTTTTAAGTTATCGGCGATTTCATTTGGAAAAAACTTTGGGAATGATAGATGTAAAAACATAAATTCTTCACAATCCATTGATGAAATTTTATTTTTGTAGGCGCGTTCTTCATTCTCGACCAAAGGATTACACTGGCCTAACGCGCCTGAAAAAAACTGGCCATCTGAGCCAAAATGGCCCAAAAATGATAATTTCTGTTTAACTTGGTAAACTGGATTATCCAATGCAAATGCTGCTCCAATATAGGTGTCTTTATCACCTTGACCTGCTGAACCTTGGGTGAATAAGGGATAGTAATAATCAAACCCATAAATGTTAAAATAAAGAGACAATAATAGTGTCTTAACTTGAGAACGTTTATTGACTAATAACATACCACTCTCAGTTGATGGATCAGGTAATGCACCATCCAAACTATGTAAATCATATTTTTCACCATAATTTTCAACGCTACTTAAATCAAGTGATTTATCAAACAGGTCATACAAATAAGGATTTGTCGTTCTTTTCCAACAATCTGGCCATAAAACTAGCTGAAACTTTTTATAAATATTCCAATTAAATAGTTTATCAGGGTTTTGTAAAACTATATTGTCGGAATCCAAAAGTAAAACATTTTCAAATTTTGAAACTAAGATCGACAATATTTTATATTCGTACTTTTTCAAATTTAGCTCACCCATATATTCGTCCAATGGTAATTCTAAATAGCCCAATGTACATTTTGCATTCAATTGAGGTAAAACAACCTCACACAAATCAGAATCATAATCTTCAATCGTGGGTATATAAACTTCAGCGGGTAGCTTTGAACCAACTCTTCGTAATTGTAAAATACTCAGTAATGCTAACCACGAATACTTATGACCTCCAACTATAACTACACCTGTTCCTTTAATTTTAGAACTTTTTTCATTGCCAAAAACTTGAATTTCTAAACTGTCCAAATGACTTAAAAAATAATGATAAGACTCTAACAACTTTATTTTTTCGTAGCTCGTCAGCTGAAGCAAGCTTTCTAGTAAATGTTTTGAAAAATACGAATCATCATCATCGATGAATCTTTGAATGTCAGAATTAGCTTCTCGATAGTTTTTCAAGGCACCACATCGTGGTTTACTTTTAAGCAATAAAGCAAATAACTCTGTGTATATTCCATACTTTGATTTATCAACCACTGTTGGATCAAACGCATTGTTTTCATTCTGAGTATCTATTAGTTCAGCACCATAATCATCCGGTTTTGACACAGGGTTTAAACTGCTTAGTGTATCTGACACATACAACTTTATCCTGTTATGCGTCGTAGAAATATTGGCATCCACACTGGCTTTGTACTCTTTGTTGCTCAGATAGGGCAACATTATAAAGCAAAAGAGTGCTAAAATTGCCCCAGTGCATAGAACCATAAACCATTTCACTTTAAATCTGCGAAAAATCAAACGTATTCCTAAAGGAACATTGTGAGTTGGCTGCATCGTTTGCCAGAAGTGATTGCCCTTCAAATAGACTGTGATCTCAAATTTATGGTGACAGGTTCCGGTGAACCCTCAAAAATAAAAAATATATTTTGCTAAACCTCATCAACACATTTACCTAATCACGATACATGTTCTGCTTCTGGGCTGTGCGCTGCTTGCCGGTATTGTACACGCAGGCTGAAAAGAAGGATTGAAAAAACGACGTGTTTATTTTCAGTACCTTATCGCCTAAAAACTTTGTCTGGTGGGTATCTGAAAAACTAGTCAGCTAATCATTACTATCATCAATTTTATCCTTAGTAAGTTAATATGTAAAAATATTCGTGTAATACGGTAGTTACATAACCTCCAGACTTATGGCTAGTTCTGCATCCGTTTCATTGATATTTATTGTTTAAAACGTTGGAGAAAATTATGTTTCTGGATTTGCTAGTTTTATTATCATGTCTGATTTCATCAGCTTTTGTTCCAAATCTAATTTCTAGTTTTTTAAACTTCTCAACACATAAAATTTACGTCGGTAAAGGTTCGGCAATACTGTTTAATAAATCTTTTTAAAATCAATGTATTTGCATTTATGAAAGTGATTACCGAAAAAAAAAAAATTTACAGTGTTTTGGACGAATTCTAGGAGGAAAGTATGGCTACAAAAATGTTGTAAACTCTAGGAAACACAGTTAGCAAGCGTTAACTAACTTACAGTTGAGACTAAATGTTTTTGCTTTTTGGTGTTCCAAATATGGTAGCGCTTTCGGAAGTTGAAAAAAATAAGCCTTATTACAATAACTTCCTATAACCTTTATATCATTACAGAACTCTACGATGTTCTAAATCATTGTGGTTCACATTGGTATTAACAATATTGGTATTAGCATCAACTCCTAGTGGTCTTTGCTCATGCTTATCAAACTGATCGTTGTTATCCCAAGTTTGCGTCCTGCTCACCATGGTATCCATGTTAGTATCCATTCCGACACTTGCTGAATCGTTGTTACTCGTCACTTCCTTTTGTAAATCAGCCTCCCTGTTAACATAATATTCAACAAAATCTCCGTAACTGTGTCTTCTCAAATCAAACATAATGATGAACATCATTGTACCATAATAAAAGACCAAGGACCATTCCATTACCGCAGAATACCCCCAATACTTAGAATGTGAACCTTCAGAGTTAGCCTTTCCCATAAAAGCACCATAACAAACAACGAGAACGATAGCAACACACGTCCAAACAATCTTAACGATTGCACTGTGGAGAAAATACTTAATCTTATAATGTCTATAGTATAGTAGGAAACTTAAACTATGTGCGCACAGGTATGCAAAGACAAAGATAACAAACAAAATCACGAAAACTGAATGCGGTCTTGAGTACTGCCAATTATCTTTCAAACAAGACACCATCAAGATGCACAAAGCAGCAATAATTGCCAATGAAATGGCTAATGCATGGACTGCGGTGACAAACCAATGGAAAACAACGGGCAAATAGTTCTTCTCCCGGGTCCTCAAATAATAATCCTCGATAACCGCCCAAATGTAGAAAATTCCCATAATCGCAGAACCAACAATGAAAATTGGTTGTAAGTCTGTGGCTGCAATATTGGACAAATAAACAATAAAATGAGGCATTTCAGAGTGATCAGTGTCTAAAATGGGTCTACCTTTGGCAAACCAGCAGATCAACAATGCCACCAACATGGCCCACCAGGCGAAAAGCGAAATCAGGGGTAGAATCCAAGCATGCTGTGGCTTGATGTTGGGTAGTTTCAAAGCTCCAATCTTCATGTTGCTGTGCCTCAAAGAAGCCAGAAACCAAGACCGAAGAAACGGATCTGCCCCTGGAAACTATTTATATCGATGCCCTAGCATTGTAAGCCCACCGTTGGCGTAGACGATGCACTAAAAAAACCGGGCTTAAAATGTCGCGTTTTCTCCGACAAGCGACGATAGTCGGCATCTGATTACATGACAAGAATCCGTGTTATGTATTGCCACAATTTTGCAGGCCGATTCGTTCATGGTGAATGAAGACATCACGTATTTACAAACTTACTGTCTCTGCCAAGCCATGCTCAGATCATCACATGTATTCCTCGGCAAAGCTCCAAGGAGTTTTGCGTTTCAAGTTTCTGGTAAGAGATGTTTTGCCGTCCATTCTTCCACACAGACACAAACACAGATTGCCTATGATTCAAATAAAAAGACTGAGACCAACAAACTTGAAAAAACTTTGACTAAATTTTGGGAAAAAGTTGCCATTTCTAAGTCTAAAGATAACGACGGTTCGTATGTTATTCAACTAGATGATAAAGTGATTAAAACTCCTTTAGGATTTGACATGAAAATACCTGAAACTAAACAGTCATTAGCTCACCTTTTGTCGAACGAGTGGAAATCACTCCCAAGTTTACAAATCCGTCCTTATTTAGTCCCTCTTACTTCTTTGACGGCAAGATGCATTGATTTGAAGGAAGCACAGTTTTCTGATGATATTGAAATTAAAACTAAAGTTGGAGATTTATCCACTATCAAAGACTTGTTGCTAAGATATCTGGATACCGATACAATGTTAGTGTTTTCTCCGATTGAGGATTGTGACGGTGAATTGAGAAAGGAGCAGGAAAAGCATTACAGACCACTGATTGAAAGCATGGAAGAATTTCTAACAAAATACACTGATGATGGCGAAAAAGTTACGCTAACATACTTGGATTGTGATAAAGATGGTTTGATTGGTAACTCCCAGACAGCACACACTAAAAAGGCCACAATGAACTACTTAGATTCTTTGAGTATTTGGGATTTAGCTGTTTTGGAGAAAGCAACTTTGATCTCCAAATCCTTCTTATCGGGTGTTTGTGTTTTAAGAAATGCTGATTTTGCAGACAAATTTAATGTCACCATCGAAGAACTAGCTAGATTAGTTACCTTAGAAACAGTTATGCAAACGGCTAGATGGGGTGAGGTTGAAGATACTCATGATGTGGATAAAGTCGATATAAAAAGAAACTTAGCAAGTGCTGCTGTCGTTGCATTTAATTCAAAGAAATAGATCTGTACATAAAATTATTTAAAATCAATACACACACTCGTAAAACATCTGAACATCCTGAACAGAATCGAAACTTAAAACATAGCTTCTATCACCCTTAACCACAACTTGTAAATCATCAAATTCCTTGATCTGTTCACTTTTGACCTTCAACTCAATATTACCAAATTCAAATCCAGTTAAATCAATGGTAATGTCCTTATTCTTATTGCTAATGTTCAAAACACATCTATTTAGGTCCTTGAATCTACCATTACTCTCAATCAAATGGATACTGCCAACCCCGGTCCAGTCCCTGCATATTTCTTCAACCTTTTCAACGGGCTCATACTCTGACTTTAAAGATGACGCACATGTTTCTTCAGTCCTTACGCTCTGTTTGCTCAACCCAGATTCACAACTATCACTACTTATTAAAGCATCAACAGCCTCGGGATATACAATCGCATTACCTATGATTTTCATACCTAGTTTGTCATTTGGACGTATCAAAACAAGTAGTTTCTCATCTTTGTGATTGACTGTCTTCAAATGAATATCAATGGTATTAAACATACAATCTGTGTTTGCATCTAATTTTAACAATAATATTGGTAATTTGGCTGGCGTATCTGATGTATTTGATGATATACTGTTATCAGATGCAGATTTTTGTAACTGTGATTGTGAGGTTTCATAAAACCCAAGATAAGTTTCTCCATTCGTTGCAAAATGAATAGCTGACTTAACGCTTTTGGGTTTCGTCCATGTGTGTTTAACCCATAAGGAAACCTTGGAAGCCGGTAGCTCCTTCGATATGCTTTTAATTACAATTGCTTTTATTTTTTCATCGTTATTTGAAACAACAGATGATATAGAATTTGAAGATTTGGTTGGTGAAACTTCTGCTGTTTTCTCAAGCTTATTTTCAAGTTTCTGTGAAAGAATAGCAGATTTGAAACTTTTTTTGTTTAATAAATTAGAGATGGATCCAAAGAGCGATTGACGTTTCTTTTTGGTTTTTTCAATGTTAAAAACTGTGTTTTGATACTTTTCAAAATTGATTTGTTTTTTGGAAATATCGCCTTCTGGAAAAACATCTTCATCTGGTGTAGGCAGTTTAGAAATTGGCGCAAATGTCAATTCTGCAGTTGGTGATAAGCTTTTATCTTCGGAGTCTTCAGCAGTGGCAAGTTTTTTTGGTATATTCTCAGAGACTTCGCTTGTTTTTGGTGGAATAGTTGGAAGGAAACCTGTAATATTTGAATTCAAAAGTTCAACTCTGTCTGAAGAAGTCAGATTTGATTTGACAGATGGGAGTGCTTCAATGTTTTCGTTCAAAAATTGACTAGCCACTGGTGCTATAAAGTAGAATTCTTTTTTAATTTCGGTTTTTCTGCAGTCACTAGGTTCTTGAACTGTCTTAATTCCCAATCCAAAACTTGGTTGATTATTTAGGGTATTGAAAGTACATTTTGGAAAAAAGTTAATTAGTTTTTGAATAAACTGAGAGTCCGAACTTTCGTTTATTGTAAAGTGTATTTGAACATCATTTTTCAATATTGAATGATTGAAAACATATAATGTTTTCTCTAACTCGTTTACTTTTTTAACAAAGGTAAACTCAGTCGATCTTATTGGAGCAAACAATAAATGCTTACCAAAACTGTCTTTTTGAACGATTGCAATTTTTTCAAATCCAGCCCTTTGAAAAAAAATTGTGGTAACATTTGAGTAATTGAAAACTGCATTTCTTGGCTTGTTGATATAATGTAAATTACAGGTATACTCTTGTGAGTTCAAATCTTCCTTGCTTAAGTTCACACAAACGGGCCTTAATTGAACAATGTCTTTTGCGTTAGGTAGGTGAACTTCTTTTTCGCATTTCACTCTTTCGGATTCGTCAACTTCTCTAGCAGCAGTCAAACATTTTGACAACTTAAAGATGGCAATTTCAAAATTGGATAACAATTCAGCAGAATAAGGTTTCTCATTCATTTTGATTACAATATTTTTCAAAGATTTGAAAAAAACATGTAAATACCTGATACGAATCAATGGTCTTCTTCTTGTCTTAACCTCAATCTTAGGTTGTTGAATATCCAGTTTATAGCTTGCACTATACTCCATGTACAGTTTATCAATATACAAGCCCCATTCCGATATCTTGACCAGCATCATATCAAAATCTGAAAATTGTAAAAAATTATAAAGTTCTTTATGTTTTAGAATCAAACCATGCACGGTCTTAAAAAGACTTGCGTTTTTTTCCTTTCTCAAGCTGACCATTTCATTGGTTATATCATCTAAAGAAGAGTCAAAATAGTTGTCGTATACGGGATCAAATGATTTGGTTATTGAAGATAAAACTTGTAATTCGGTGTTGTATTCGTCTTCACTCTTCTTATAATTTTCAATCAACAGTACAAGTTTATTGTACTCATGGGTATTTGAGCTGATGTTTAATTGAGGCATTGATCTTGGAATTTTGGCATGCTGTAAATTTGAAGATGGTGAAACAGGCGGCAAACTGGTTGCTGAGTTGATAGCTTCTTGAATAGAAAATAACGGTGTAGGCATGTACGATGGCATTGAAATTCGGTCAATTGTATGAACTAAATAATACTATAGAAAAGAAAAAAGATTGTAAAAGATTGAAACTCAGAGTTGATAAGCTATAACTAAAGTAGAAGCTTCTCTGAAACCATCAAGACACATTTCTTCCAAGTCCATTTTTTTATCTAACCATGTCACCCCTAATTAGAAGTTTACATGGAGACAAAGGGAAAAGATCTGAAACGCGTTCGTGTTTATTATGATTATTTTCTTACAAATTGAAAACCGCGTTCGACCGCAACGCGTACCGTGTTTTCCCCTGTTTGGCTAGCTACCTGTACGCTATCACTCTGCTAGGGATAAAAGGCTGTTGACACACTCCGTCACGTTGTATTCGGTATCTGTCCAGGTACCTTCCAAAACGTCTTTTATCAACCCTTCTTCCTGTGCGGGAAACATATCCCGAAGTTCTTGGAGTGCCTCCTGTCGCTGTAAGTTCCGTGTCTGTAATTCCCTGTTCTCCCGTATTGAAAGTTGTTTGACTTTTTCTAACTCTGCGTTACTTATATCCAAGTTGTTGCGTCTTCCTCTCACATCTGGCGTTGCTACTTCTGGTCCCTCAAGTTCTTCATCATTTGTGATGTTTTGAATAAAAGAATTGATTGAATTAGATAACGATTGTTTAACCATTTCAGCCGATTTAGTTAAGACTTGCGAAGGAGAATTTTCAATTTTTTGTAATTCCTTTGTTTTCAGTCCCTGCTTTATCTTATTGTTATACTCATTATCCTGTATTGTTAGTTGATCTCTAGTCAAGTTTACAATGAAATTACACGCAATTTGCATCGTACTTACATAATACGAGGTTTCACCAATCAAAAATTCTTTACTTCTAAATCTCTCAATGTACTGTAAATTAGAGTATAAATGTTTCACCTTAGCATGAATTAGAACGTAAATTAAAAGAGGAACAAAAGAATCTGCATTTTCTTGAGTTTCGTCATATTGTCTAATTAACCCAAAAATAATTTTGGATGAGTTCAAAATACAAACAATTTTGTCTCTTGGGGATTTATAATCATCAATTTTCAATAGTTCTTTGGATGCTAAAGTAATAAAAGTTGAATCAATTTTGATAGGTATGTCTAAATCTAAATGCTTTAACTCGATCCAATCATGAAAGTGAGCACTGGCAAGATATTTTTTATCCATTAGCTGATCATTTTTGTGGGAATCAGTTAGTTTAATGAATGACATTGATGGGCTGAATACGGAATTATAAACTCTAGTCATAACTAATTTCTCTAATCCTTCTTTAACGTTGTTGGTCTTCACCTCATCATTATCAATTTCATCAAATGGTTTGCACTGAACTAATTTCTCAAATATAAAATCTTGAAACTCCCTTAACAGTTTAACTTGCTCATCAATTGACCAAATGCGTTGGTTGAACTGAATTAGAAACGATCTTAAGTATTTATGAACATGTTGGCAGTCTTTGGATTTAAATTGTGCTAGGAAAGTTTGAAAGTCAAAAGCTTGTTGTTTTTTCAAGTTAGATGGTGGATTAGGTATATCCTTTATTGTATTATTTTTGGAAATGCTTTTCTTTTGAGGCGGCTCAAGCTTTTCCTTAATAATTGGAGTATTTATTTCTGTTTGAATCTTTTTGACCTCATCTTCAACCTCTTTATCTATTTCAAAAGTGTCTCCAATTTTCTCTTCTGTATCATAAGTTTCCTGTTCGATAGTCTCATTGATTAACTCTTCGTCCAAACTACTTATCTCTTTCGACTCTTTCAAACTTTGTTTCTCATCAGCAATGCTCACCCTGCCTTCCTCATCATCGCTTGATTCGTCCAAAGAAGTGCCGTTACCATCGAATTCCACGGATGGCATAGGCTGTATGATGGATAACTTGTCCGTTTTCTTATCGCTTGGTAAAATTGCTTCTAGCGTATGCATTGAATTTGATGATTTCGGTTCATCCGAGCCCAAAATCGTGTGCAGTGTTGTATCTAAAATTGCATCGGGTTTAGTCTTCACATCACCGCCTGAAAAAGTTCCATTTTTGTCGTTATTGTGGTCAGCCGAAGTACTTGTGCTAACGTCACTGCTAATGCCAGAAACACACACCGTTGGCTGTACAGACGTAAAAGAGGGGAGTGTGAACCCCTGTTTTACACTCTTGTTAAATGTCCCATTAAACGACATATTCTCCCCTACTCTAAGATGCTTCTTTTGAACAGTTCAATAACGTATAGTCATATTAATTTATTATCAATTTATTATCAAACTATAGCTAAGAGGAATAGGCCAGACAATTTTGACAAAAAGAGCTCAATTTTTTATGGACTATCGACGCATGAAGTTGACACGCATCGGGTTTCAGATTTCTGCCCGTCCAAATTCCAGGTTAGCATATAAATAGGCATTAACTGCCAAGAACTTAGATGAAGACGCAACTCAAATGAGGCAGACAGGAATCTACATACTGTTAAGTGGGTTCGGTTTGTTGTTTACACAGGCTTATCCAGTTTTGGCTCTTGAGGACGAGGTTATATGTCCAGATTCCAATCCCTTGAACTGTTACCCGAAATTATTTGTTCCTAGCAAAGAGTGGCAATCTGTTAAAGAAGGTCAAATTATACCCGTTGGTTTAGAGGTCCGATTAGATCTTGAAAATATGAGTCGTGAGGCAAGGTTATCCAAAGACGTTAAAGGTGCTAAAGGCGCTTCGTACACTACAAACAAGAACCATGAGTTAGTTGTATCAAATTCGGATCCTGGCTTCCATTCATCATTAAAGTTCATCAAAGGTATGAATAAGAAAAGTAATTTTGCCAGTGTAGTCGACAACTTAGAAGTTATAGTTGAATGGTCATCAGACCGTGAATTTGGTGTGTTGCTCGCCCAA
Organism: Pichia gijzeniarum; assembly: GCA_030556995.1. Lineage (NCBI taxonomy): Eukaryota > Fungi > Ascomycota > Pichiomycetes > Pichiales > Pichiaceae > Pichia > Pichia gijzeniarum. The sequence continues at coordinate 128,215 of JAKTVB010000021.1, forward strand.
AATGTACAACCATTTATAAAACTTTCGGGTCTCTATGAAAAGAATGAAATTGTTTGTAAAGAGTTTGGGTTTGATGCAGAGCATTATTTACGTATTCAGGAGATGGTGTATCGGATATTATCTTCCAGTTTCAGAAACAACATTGAGGCACAGCAAGTCTTAAAAAATTATTTGAACAAACCATCATTTTTTTTGGAAAAATTAGTCAGGGGTAATGAAATGGATAGCGCATTAATAACAAAACGGAAATTGGGATTACTTGGATCTCTACTGAATAACGGAATTTTTTACGAAGAGTTTGTCAAAAGCGGAATTGATGCCGATTTGATTGTGTTGTACTCTAAAGTGGATGATGAAAATACGCGGGAAAGGATTATGAATATCCTTAACGAATTGCCGCTAGAAAAACGAGACGAGAGTCTAGAATCTGCTAGCATTGATGCGAAATACGCCTCGATCGTGGAGAGCAAGCTCATGGAGAAGCAGGTGCTGGATGCAGACGGCATGATTAATGCGGGAGCCATGACGATTTTACAAAGTTTAAGGGACGTGAAAGAGGGCAACAGGGGTGCTTTCAAGGCGAGTAGCAAGTTTTTAGATTGGTTGGATAGGCAGATCAATGCGGAAAAGGAGCACAGAATGCGCAAGAGGGATGACAACGGAAAAGGTAACAACCTGGAGGCACTTATTGAGCTCAGACACACTGTCTTTGGTAACAAACTCGGCACTAGAAAAGAATACGTAGATGAGTTGTAAGTAGCGATTGTTTAAAGACTAGATTGAATCGATTTGGGGACAAGCGTGTCGATGCCGGAGATCTTCAGGCACCGTGTTCTCATTGGCCGGCAAATAGGATCGGGATTCAGGCACAACAGGGTTTTGGCGCTCGTGTTTCCCCTATTACGTCACTGCTATGCAGTGAAACTCCGCCGGGACGTGGCACGCGCTATTGCTGGCACTATTGCCGTTGTGCCTGGTGCCTGGAAGCTCCTTTCTAATGGTTTGTATTTAAACCATCACATCCTGCGGTCGAACGTACGGTTCACAGTCTTTTGTCCGCTACCAGCTATCTTATCTGACAAAAATGCTTGTAAAAGAATTGATTGAAAGAGACGAGTTTTATTCTGATCTTACCCCTATGACTGATCAGGTTTTCACAACTGCATCCTCACCTACATCTGCAGCTTCAACAGTTTTATCAAAAAACTACCTACAAGCTATAACAAACACTTTAACTCATGAAGATACAAGTGTTAATACAGCTATCAATTCACAGTTACTTACAGACACAGCGTCGAGTGTTTTTCATTTCAGCGCAACCACTTCATCCACTCCATCGATAGATGTCATAACTTCTGGCTCAACACGTGCACCTAAAACTAAGTTTTCGGATATGGAAACTTCCAAAAGTAGTGCTACTGCGATTACGCAACATAACAATGTGAGCTCAACGTATTCAAATGGTGGTGGAGCAATTTCAAAGAAAAAAACGTTGGTGTATGGATTGCTAAGTTGTACTTTTTTAATGTTGGTGTTCTAATCCTTCGAATGCATAAATGCACTTATAATATTTCAGTATCGTACCGACTGGCCGGTATGTTTTTTCAGTTCTTCTCTTTTTTTAGTTTTTTCTTTCTGTTCATATTTTAAGCTTCTCTAACTTACTTTTTGTTTCTAAATCTTTATATAGTATAGTCTCTCCACAACACATACCTTTTGTTTTAAATTTACTCATTTTATATGATCACGTGCACTTTTAAAGGGTTAAGAGGGCTAATAATTTCACACAAAAAATCCTTGATTTTTATCGCGAAGATCACAGTCGCTCGCTATAAAGAGGATTTGAGAAATTTTTCACACACTTTAACCACCATTAACTTTCTACTTTCCTTTCGGATTTTTAGTTTTATCAACCACATCTATCTTTATTCACAATGGCTCCAATTGTATGTATACATTGTTATTGCGTTTTTATTTTTTTCACTTTGCAAAGTCTTTAATAGAATGCCAGTTAGTTTTAACCATACTCTAACTGACGTTTATTTTAAAGCCAGTTATTAAGACCATCAATAGAAATGATGGTCTTAATATACTATTCTGTGAGTTCCCATGGAAATCTGCAGTAGGTTTTAATCTAAATGTAAATTGTTCTGTAAAAGTTCTTTGTAAATTTTACCTTGCGGTTTTACTAACATTTTCCTTACTTTGCAGACCAAGAAAACCGACAAGGCAACCAGAAAATTCGTTATTGACTGTGCAACCCCAACTGAAAACGGTGTTTTCGACCCAGAATCCTACGTTAAGTACTTGGTTGAACACATCAAAGTTGAAGGTCACGTCGGTCAACTAGGTGACTTAATCTCAGTTTCAACTGAAGGTACCAATGTCGTCGTTGTCGCTTCGACTAAGTTCTCTGGTAAGTACTTAAAATACTTAACAAAGAGATACTTAAAGAAGAACCAAATCAGAGATTGGATCAGATTCATTTCTGTTAAGAAAAACGAATACAAATTACAATTCTACTCTACTTCTGTTGATGAAGAAGACGAAGATGAAGAATAATTGTGACGTAATTAATTATTTTGTTTATTATGTAAAAAAAACTTTAATTAATACTTGTATTCTTTTCTAATCATTAATTTAATATCATTTGGGTTTTGTATGCAGCATTCCTCTATCGTTCCTCGCAAAGCAAACGCCTCGCGCAATTCAACTCATCATGTTTGTCTCGTTTCTGGTGCAATCTTGCTCTTCTTTTTGTTTACTCAAACTCAGCATATTTCACCGGCATGGATTCAACCGTACAAGACAAACCCGCTTTTAGTGTATTACGAGATACGCAATTGGTTGACAAAAAACTTCCAGTTTCCAATATTTCGCATTTCAATAATCATTTAGGTCTGCCAGTTCTATTAGATAGATCGGAATCTGACAACTCATTTGATTTAGACGGATATAACGATGATACTTTAAATAACGACAATAATTTTGTTGAATATCAGTATAACCAACCTTGTTACTCTAAAAAAGAATCAATGCAAATAGTGGATCATAACTTTGCTAAAATTGAACAGGACTTCAAAAACAGTCTGTTAAAAAATGGAAATGAATTACAATCCGCAGATATAATACAGTCTCCCACAAAAAAGACTAAGCCGAAAGAGATTGATATCGAAGATGATAGCGACTCTGCTGATGAATGGAAAGAAATAGATACTCAATTAAATTGTGGTGATATTTATAATTTAAAGGGTGAAAAAGTTGATTATTTTGTCCACAGTCGAGATGATATAACGCAACAAAATACAAGTGATCCAATTCAGAAAATCAAAAAAGAGAAAACACAGTTACAAAAAGTCGCCAAAACAAGTGCAAATGTTGGTAAAACAATTATTAAAGTGGCAGCTGGTATTGAAATTGGCAGTGATGAAAAGGCACAACAGTTGAAGGAAAAATATCAAAGGGCTCATTTAATCAATAATGATAGTACAAAGAAAGGATACACGCGTATTGATGAAGAAGAACAAGCTAAAAAATTTTGTGAAATGGATAAAAAGTTTGATTTTCTTTTTCAAAATGAAAACTCAAACTTGAGAAAATTGCAAAATACGTCATTTTCAAACCCTAATTCAGATTCAAATTTAAATTTGCTTGATGAAAATAATGTATCTAAAACTACAGATGACTTCATGAATAAAGATAATTTTGAAGAAATTTTCAATAATGAAGGACACGATGACAACGAACTGAGCCCAACAATTCAATTGATGTCAACTAAAACGATGTTGAATGATTCACAAAAAATTGCGTATGCAGCATTGGTCAAGTTGATTATTGTTCAAATGACAACAGATTTAATTAATGTTAGAGGTTCTGGCTCGACCAAAATATTGAAAAAATTATCCTCGACCTGTCACCAATCATTTATGAGGTGGTCTATAAATATAATGAACGCACTATACGCTCACTTAGATATTAAGAATGATGAAGAAATTAAAATGATTGAAACTTTAAGTTGCCACGGAGTTGAAACTAAGGATTTGACAAAATGGTTTAATTCAAGTGTATCAGTCGAGAATCATCTAAATGATGATAAAAGCGGAGATGATTTAAAGTTAATTAATATTAATATAAGCGAAGTTGAAAATTCCGAAACTATTGAAATTGACATTAAATGGACATTGGTTTGTGATTTATTTTTAATTTTACTTGAATCTTCGGTTTATGATGCAAGATCACGGACTCTGTTATTACATTTTGCAAATGCAATTGGAATTTCAAACATCGAAATATATCAGTTTGAAAGGCGTATCACCGATTCCTTAGAAATTGATGAGGCTTTTGAAATTATCAATAATAATCAAACTTGGGATGAGTCTGATATTTTAAAAGAGCATAAAAGAAAACAGCGTAATGCCAAAATTGTTAAAATTGCATTAGCAACCGCAGCCGGGGGGTTAGTCATTGGGCTTAGTGCGGGGGCTCTTGCTCCTGTTATAGGTGCAGGTCTTGCAGCTGGTCTGACAACAATTGGTATTGGTGGTACAAGCGGGTTTCTTGCGGGTACTGCAGGTACTGCCATTATTACAAGTACGGGAGTGGTTTCAGGTATGCGTGCTGGTAAAAATGCAATGCAAAATAGAGTTGGATCAGTTAAAACATTTGAGTTCATTCCATTGCATAATAATAGAAGAGTTAATTTGATCATAACAGTTTCAGGTTGGATGTCTGGTACAATGGATGATATAAGATTACCATTTTCAACTGTTGATCAAGTCATGGGAGATTTATATTCATTATTATGGGAGCCTGAAATGTTAACAAGTATGGGTCAAACAATCAACATTTTAGCAAATGAAATATTAGCTCAAAGTATTCAACAAATTTTGGGTAGTACTCTATTGATCACTTTGATGGCAGGTTTACAATTACCCATGATGTTATCAAAGTTAGGTTATTTATTGGATAATCCCTGGAATAATTCCTTGGATCGTGCATGGAGAAGTGGTAAAGTCTTAGCTGACACACTTAGAAGAAATAAATTAGGCGTTCGTCCCATTACACTTGTTGGATTCAGTTTAGGTGCTAGGTTAATTTATAGCTGCTTACTGAATCTAGCAAAAAGTGGGGATTTCGGTATTGTTGAAAATGTTTACCTTTTTGGGTCACCAACAGTTATCCATGAAGATGAAATTGCACTTGCTAGGTCTGTTATAAGTGGTAGATTTATTAACGGGTATGTCAAACAAGATTGGATTCTAGGTTATTTATTCAGAGCAACTTCGGGCGGATTGCGTAGTATTGCCGGTCTTTCACCAATTGATGAAGAAAAGTTCAATATTGAAAATTTCAACTGTTCCGAGTTTGTGAAAGGACATATGCAGTATAGGGAAGCAATGCCAAAACTACTAAAGATGGTTGGATGGGAAGTTTTGGAAGATCAATTTGTGGAAATTGAGCAACCAAATCCCGGAGAGGAGGAGAGACAGAGGAAGTTGTTAAGTGAATTTGAAAAAGCTCAACATTCGAAAAAGAAGAAGACCTGGTATAATAAATTTTTTGGTAAGAAACATAAAGAGTGGTGGGAAATGTATGAAGAGGGTGAAAACGATGATAAGAGTAGCAAACATAAAAGTGAAGATGGATTTGCCAGTGGTGAAGTTGATGAAAGCGGAGGTGGCAACGATGTTTTTGATGTTGAAGCGTTGAAAAAAGAAGTTGCAAATATTGAAAAAGAGGCCCAAAAAGTTGAGGAAAAGAAAACGGATAAGAGTAAGAAGAGTAAAAAGGATAAGGCTAACTGCAATATTAGTCATGAAAATCAAGATAAAAAATCAAAAGTAACTACGGATCATTCGATGAAGGTTGGAGCCAAGGGAGAAAAGGAAGATAGAATTTCAAAGACTCCCGAACTGGGTAAGAATTTAAACGAGGGAAAGTTTAAACTAGCAGCAAAAAATGATTTGCCAAATTTAAAAGCTGAATCAGTAGTGCCTACTATTGAATCACGTACATTGAAAAAGCGTACAAGTTTGATTCAACTAGTTGGACCTACGTCTGACGATCAGTCGCCACATCCAACTTCAAATTCAAATGCAAACCAGCAAGGGAAGCTCAGGCAATTTCGGATAAACTCACATGGATCAAGAAAATCGAGCATATCTAATGCTGGTGTTAAATCCCCCACAATGAACATTGATATTTTTCAACCTGTTTTGAACAAAGTTCCAAATGTTCAAAAATCGTCTGATACGTTTGCAAACGCAGAAAATGTTGAGCAAAAGGAGCCACCCGCTAATTATTTGGAATCAATCGATTATGGTGAATACGAGGTTCCAGACGAGGAACACATGCAAATTTTGTACGATGATGATATTGATGCAATTGAACGAAAAATAAAGGATAAACAAAGTTCACATCCTGGATACGGGCCTGCAACTGGTATTGATTATGGAGACGATGATGAGTTCCCAAATGATGAGAGTAAACTTCAGTTTAGTTTTGAATAGAGTTCTACAAGTGTAACTAGTTTTATATACATTATTTAATTATAGAATATAAAAAAGAAAACTCAACTATAAGAAAATTTCAGCATTGATTTCAACGACTGAAATTGCGAATGGAATGTCAAAATTCTCCAAAACTTCAGGATGTAGAACACCAAGATAACCAATTTTTGTTGGCTTGTCACCAGCTTTTGCACGGAAGTAAATTGCTGCACCTCTTCCTGGAAAAAACATTTTTTTCTCTTCGGAGCCTTCAGTCCAGAAACCTCTAACATCATTATTTTGCTCATCTTTCTCTAACCAAGGAACACGCATTGTCTGCATAATTTTAGTTAATAAACCTTGAATATATTCAAAACCTGATTTTTTTCCTGCGTAGGCGGCAGACCAATTTCTTTGATTTTTAGCGCCACGTTCAAGTTCGGGCACCTTGAAGACTATATCACCAGATTCGAAAACTTTAATTGGTAATGCATGATTCTGATTTTCTTTAATCGTCTTTAAAATACCAGGGACCAATGAAGTACGAACAACTTGATATTCAACGGTTTTAGGGTTCGCCAACTTAACTGCTGATGTATCATCACTATCTAATAAATACTCGAAATTTTCATTGTGAGAACAAAGTGTTAATGGTAAGACTTCCAACCAACCGGCTTGAGCTGATGCAGTACGCAAGATATCACCAACTTTGTTGATTGGTAATGGATAAGCAGTTGTTGCAACCGATTTTGGATATGTCTTGATTAAATTGTCATAACCATAGGAAATTGCGCAATCTTCCATAACATCACAAGCATGAAGCACATCAGGACGTGTAATTGGAATTTTAACGTCAATTAGTTTTTTATTCTCGGTAGATGGAGTGGCATTTAGTGACATTTTGGACAGTAGTGAGCAAATCTTATCGTCAGAAAGTTGTAATGCCAAAATCGAATTAATGTAGTCAGTTTCCACCTGTAAAGAACGTTCTGTTAAGTTCGGACAAACACGAGTTTCATTATTATGTTCGGACACAATTTGAACGGGTTCAATAGTAAATGGAGTTTCACAATAGCGTGAAAACATTGCAACTAATTGATTCACAACAATTTCAACTTTGGTTCTATCAGTGCCTGTAACATCTAAGAAAACATTCTTAGTATCAAGGGTGATTTTAGAGTGATTTGAGTTGATGATTGGAGGCATGGAACAAACAGTTCTGTTTGAATCTAGAATAACTGGGTAAACAGCAGAATCTTGGATAATGTGTAAGTATTTACCCAAATTTTTATCATTCTGATAAAATTCCATTAATTCTTTACCATTCATTTCCTTTGTCTGGTTGAGCGGAGCAAATTTAATATCCTCTGGTTTTAGAGCCTCATACGTGAATGGGGCTTTTAAAGTATCTAAGTCGTGAGTACCCATTGCAACTAAAGTTCTCTGTCTACATAAATTAGCATGTAATTTATCTTGCAGGGCGATGAATGAATCATACGATCTTTGTGTGAAGTTGACGCCCCTCAAAATTGCAGATGCTGCAAATGGTCTAATTTGAGTTGTTGATTCTTTAATCGTTAATGAAATTTCAGGTTTTGCAGGTACCAACTTATACGTTGGTGGCTCTGATCTACCTAAGTACTGATTCAGAGCCTGTGCAATACCTTCGATACAAAGCATATCATATCTGTTTGCACCGATTTCGATCTTCAGCTGTGGTCTTTCATCCGTGCCTTTAACGTCTTCAGTTGTATCTTCATCCAATTCGATACCGAATTCGAAACATAATTCGTCGAATTCCTTTGTGGTATAATTTTTACCCAAAAGATCGAAAAGATCTTGCTTGTCGACTGCAACAGTAGGCATAGTTTGCTGTTTTCTGGCTGCTTTCTAGTGCTGCTGTTCCCCTGTTCCGGCACTAGAACCCCCCGTGAAGCACCACCGTTACCTGCTGAAAGAAGTGTCGAGCGGAACACCATGAAAGTGCAGAGCGGCCGAGCGTGTTACCCGGTCGGGGCGGGCGGCGCCCAAATGAGGGAGTCTAGTTTCTTTTGATGTAAGCTGGATGCCTGCATCACGGGAGGGAGCCTGCAGAACAGCAGGATAGAGCAAGGATGTCTGCTAACAAGGGAAAGGCGTTTGACAAGTCGATGAAGTTGTTGATGGTGGGGGACTCTGGTGTGGGTAAGTCGTGTTTGTTGCTCAGATTTGTGGACGACAAGTTCAATCCTTCATTTATCACTACAATTGGAATTGATTTCAAGATTAAGACCATTGACCTCAATGGCACAAAGATCAAGCTACAAATTTGGGACACTGCCGGTCAGGAAAGGTTTAGAACCATTACAACTGCGTATTATAGGGGTGCCATGGGTATTATCATAGTCTATGATGTAACTGAACAAAACTCATTTGACCGTGTAGAAACATGGTACAAGACTGTTCAACAGCATGCCAAGGAAGATGCACAAGTCATAATTGTTGGTAACAAATGTGACGAGGAGGAAGCCCGTGTAGTGTCAACTCAGCAAGGTGAACAATTAGCTGAAAAATTAGGTGTCCCATTTATTGAAGCAAGTGCCAAATCTGGTAATAACGTGTCACAAGTTTTCTACAAACTATCCGAGCTTATCTTAGAGAAGAGTGGTGATGATTTCCAAGCTCCACAAAACGATGATAGTGTTGATGTTAGTAAAGGTGCATCAGGTACACAATCAAGTTCAAATTGTTGTTAATAGATGGTTATCTGTCCGTTATTTATAATTTCTATAGGAGCCTGGAACAAATAAAGTAATAAACAAAGAAAAGCATAGGTGAAAAAAAAGTTCTACAATTCTACAAATACATGACTACAGGATGTATGCGATATGGTTGTTTCCCAAACGATCAGTGTCCACAAGGAACATTCGCAGAGAATAGGAATATACCGCCATGCTGAAATAGTAAAAACCTACCAATAACGAACTCAATTGTTTAAAAAATTTCAAGCAAAACAAGAATTCAAATTATCAGCCGCCCCGAACCTTATTCAGATTCTGAACGAAATCGATAGTACCATTTCAACACTTTATTAACAACTCCTCGGTCGAGCATACCCTGCATCAAAATAAGTGTCAATTGCCAAAGCCCAACCGATCAACATTGAACTCTAACTAAATAAAGTTCAACGGACAAGTTGGAAACGCAAAAGACGAGATGCTAGCTTCACAAGGACCGACATGCATCCAACACCCTGTGCTGTGGTCACCGAGGTGACACAAACCCCAGCATCGTACGAGACAGTGACAGGGCCAGCACAGATTGGTGTGACGGAAGTTGCATGCCGAAAGAGAAGTATTTCAGCAAAGAGAGGAAAACTGGAAAGTGCAGATGGGTCTCTCTTTTATAGTTTTTTTTCTTCTCGCTATGTATGAAAAGTTTTTTTTTTTTTTCACCTTTTCGAAGAGGGTTTTGTAAAAATATATTGTTAAAGCATTAAATATCGTACATACATATATCTATGCATACAAACTTATAGAGCTCAATAGAGGCATGCAAGAATAAAAGAAAGGGTGGTAAATGCAGTGATTTGCGTAGAAAAGAGATTAATGTTGTAGGTGAAAGTCACAGTAGAGGTCTGTTCTCATAATCCAAAAAAGACACCAATGGCCATGACAACGGCTGCTGCAAGTTTGCTACCACTGCTACCTTGAGCTTGATAAACTGCACCATTCGTGGATGTTGAAGCCTCAACAATGGAACTCACACCCTTTGCAACTTTAGAGATGGATGTGCTTGCAATAACCGTAGTGATCGTATTACCGGATTGATCTGTTGTTGTCAATGTGTTGCTGTTAACATTGGTACTTAGTTCATAAACAGTACTGCCACTTGTATAATTGATAACTATAGCCTTACCTGATTTAGCTATAGTTGCCGTAACTGGTGTAGTGGAAGAAGTGGAAGTAGCACCTGCAGACTCCAAGGTAGTTGCGGCAATACAACGTGCCCAGTACGAATTTGCAAGAACGCATGTGTATCCTGATTGACAACATGATACGCCAACATAATCTACACCACCACACTGACCCCATTCAGTTTGGCAGGTAGAGGCGGTTAAATCTGTGGTTTTCGATGCGGTCGCAGAAGTTCTAGTAATAGCTGCTGATGGTTGCTCAACGCTGGACTTTGAAGTCCACCATAAACTTGTAGCCTCTGAAGCTGGTGGAGCTGAGGTCAACTGAGCAGATACTGCACTAAAGGCTTCTGAGGCGGACGAACTGCTAATTGAAGTCGCTGATTCGAAAAAATCAGATTGAGGAGTCCACCAAATTATTGATGATGTGGATTCAGATGCTTTCGGTTTAAACCCCGCAGATGTGGTTGTAGCTGCAGCTGCAGCTGTGGTTGTACGGCTAGCCAATGAAAAAGAAGATTCAGTAACTAAACTTGAATTGGTTGTGGTGGGAGAGACAGCTGCTGATGATGCTGCTAAAACCGTTGCTGCCGCATTTCCTCTAAAAATTGTGCTGGATTGTGATGAGCTTTCATTAGATTCGCCACTTTGTTCATAATAACCGTCTAAACTGCCGTTGTTTTGGACATAAGTTGCCGCAGCTTCTGCGTTGGCATTTGCGCTGACGCTTGAGATAATCACTGTTAAGGCTAATGTCAAGTAAACAAATGATCTTTGGCTGTACATTTTAAATAACTGATTTGTTAGAGGAGTAGTTCCTTGCTAAAAATGTAATTAAGAGATTAGAGAACACTGACATTTTCATTTGCAGTTTTAGAGGGATTCCCTCTTTTTAAATCAATGCCCATCTTAACGCCAACACTGCCACCCCAACATCAAAATAGATCAGGGTAGGGGGGGGGGGGGGGGGGGGGGGGGGGGGGGGGGGGGGGGGGGGG